>PVKC010016352.1:0-20878 GCA_004027635.1 Crocidura indochinensis
CACACATATATCTTTGGTAAGATACCCCCACACACAATGCACAGAATCTATAGTGCCCAAAATATTTTAATACCCAAGACTTTTTGAGTTATATAAAATTATTTACTCAAAAATCTAGTAAAACAATTATTCATACATGAAAAATAGTAGATAAAAAGTTTACTGTTGATGAGACAGTATTATTATTCTTTGAAATTCTTATTAATCATCTCTAGAAAACATGTTGGGAGACAATAAAGAAGAAAATTAATAATCAGAATTCAGTACAGTGGTAGGTTACAAAATCAATATATTATTGCTATATAAACAATAGCATCTAAATATTACAACAAGAAATCTTATTTTACCTGAATGATAAAAACGTATTGAAATTCTCTATAAAGGATTAAGAACTCAAAGAGCATCAAAGAGAAAGTGAATAAAAGTACACTTACTCACTTATTATCTATACTTGTTCATGAACTTATCATGAATAAATTAATCAGATTATTAGTGATTATATAAGTGGAGTATATGTGTGTGTGCCTTAAAGAATGGAAATATGGGAGAACTAGAGACAGCGATGAAAAGAAATAGCCTTGAAAAGCAATACTGTCTAAAATAAAAATGTTAGAATAGTTAGCAATACCACAAAAGTATATATTTATAGCTTATATATATTTAAATATATATATTTATAAATATATAATATAATATATAAATATATATGTACATATATATTTATAAATATATAATATACTATATAAATATGTATTTAAATATATAATATAATAATATAATATAATTAATATAATATAATTAATATAATATAATATGATTAATATAATATAATATAAATATATATTTAAAGCTTTCTTGCTGATTCTGATATTCTAACCTACTGAAAATTAAAATGCTAAAATTTCAAGCACAGACTTAAAAAATATTCCAAGTATAGTATTTCAAATAAACTTGTATTTTGTTTTTGAAAAAGTGAGAACAAATGACCCCTCCTTACTCAAAATAGTAGTTTAATTAAAATATTTCGTGAAGATTTTTGTGAGCTCTTTTGATGGAACCCAGAGTTCTGGAAATAGTTGACCATACTTCAGGCCACTATATGATTTCATACTATCCCTGCTCTTTACAGTAACTACCTGACTCCTTAGTTCTTTATTAATATAAGTGAGAAAGATAGTTATTACTTCCTTGTTCCTAAGAGAAAATTGTACTTTTTGTCATCCCAGATGTTTTTGACATTAATTTTCTGTTTCCTCTTTGCTTCCAAGTAGCCTTTGATCCTTAGCCAGTGTTGATCCTGCTGACCATTTTTGACCTTACTGAAATAGTGTAACTGTGGTACCCAAATGTATTAGTTTGATCTTCCAACAGAAATATCTGTGAATATAACTGTGTTTCACACATGATTTCTTTGCCTCCTATGCCTTATTCCCTTTTACAACTCTCAATTTCAGCCTGTTCTACTCCTCTACTTGAATAAATTACAAATGTTATGATCTAAAAACAAGAATGCCAGAAATATGTAAAGCACATATTTACATTGAAACTGATTGTGCTGTGAACAGATAAACAATTTCTTCAGATGTTACTGGATCTCTAGAGAGCCAAATTGAAAAAAAGATAGTGAGGCTTCATTTGTATTCAATGGAATACTCCATGATAGATTACTGATGCCTGTTTCAGACATGGAATTAGAAGTGTAAGGTCACTGGTTCTGAAAATGGCACATTGTTAGTGCATGATCTCTTCAGACACTTAAGAGTCTAATTCTAAGAGTTTAAGTCATTTTTAATTTTTAATACACTAATAGTATAAATTCCTGATGAAAAGATAAACCAGATATTCAGACATCAAGAAACTCACTTCCCATTATTCTAAGAGTATAATTCTGGAGGTAGAGTGATAGCTAAAGTGGAAGGGTGTTTACCTTGCATGTGGTGACCCAGGACAGACCGTACACAGACCGTGGTTCAATTCCCAGGCATCCCATATGGTCCCCAAAGCCAGGAGTGATTTCTGAACGCTTAGCCATCACTGAGTGTGGTCACAAAAATAAAATAAATAAATAAATAATAAATAAATAAAAATAATAAATTGATAACTAAAAATAAATAAATAAATATAATTCTAAGTCATATTATATTTATTTATTTCTCCCATATTCTTCTGAAACATATTCATGGCTTTGATGAATTTTACCTTGTTTGTTCTACTCTTGCCCAGAATCTTTCTACTGTCTATTTTTCTTCTAATACAAACGTTAGGCCAAATCCACTAACAGGTATTGTATTTCTTTGAATTTTTGCTATCTTGCTAATTACTACTATACTTCTACATTTTGTTTTAAACACAATGTCAATATTTCTAATTCACTATTATTATATTTTAAAATTTCATCTTTTAAAATAATCAACACTTTCCAAATTAAATTTTTGACTAATTTTTTGAGAATGGTGTCATATACAGTTGTACACAAAGCTTACTTCAAGTGCCATAGTTGGGGCTAAAAATGTTGGTGGTTTTTAGGGCATCACAATTTGTGCCAGAGAAATTACAAAAGACAGCCCCACATAAATCAAAAGACTTATCTGGGAATTATCACTTCAGCTAAAATTTTAGGTTTTCTATGATTCCAAGCTTCTAGTTGAGAAAATGAATCTTTAATCATTACGCAATATATGAAGATTATTTTTGTTTTAACATGTTCCTAAACATGACATCAAATTTTACCTAACAAGATATTTGTTTTCTATATCTACTAATTGGTAACAGTTTCTCTGCCTCTTTCTAGCATCTTTCCCTACTTCATAAAGCAGACAGTAGAGCCAAAGTTTTTTTTTATAGAACAGAAATTTTCATCAGTATTTCAGAAATAGCAAGAGGACCAACGCTATGTTACGACCTGTCATATAAGGAAGCACAATGACTTAGCTTAGCTATACTCTGTGCATCCAGACTCACTGTTTACTAATATTAGTGCTTACAAAATTGTACTTAATAATTTCGTTATTTTAATAATTTCAAGTGTATATACACACTGACTTGCTCCTAAAATATGACCTTTGAAGTCCCATGAAAATTCTTTTTATGACTTTCTAAAATTGATCAATTTCATCCCTGGTTTGTTTGACAGTCAACAAGGAAATTGAATTGCTTTTGAACAAGTAAATGGATTCCCATTCCTTTTCCTACTTGAAAGAAAATACTTATTTGTAGCACAAATAAACACCACACATGTCCATTTCCTCAATAGAAAAATTCTTTGAAGTAATCAGTCAACTGGAAAATATATCAGGGTAAGAATCTGCACACACATCTAGAAATTACATTGGAGTAAAAAAATATCGAAAACATCAGTAATTGTAGAAATGACTATCAAAGCACCAGAAGATTCAGTCATTTCAGGTATTTTTTAAGAAAACCTGAGTGGAAGCTAAGGTGAGATCAGGAAATGTGGAAATAGAGACAAAGTATACTAGCTTTCTATTCTTTAAGTGCACTTTTCATATTGTTTCATTTTTAATTAATTTAAAATGTGAGTCACACATAGCTGTGCTTGGGAATATCTTCTACAATATATGGAGATTTTATGCAGTGTCAAAGGTGGAACTTACGGAAGCCGGGCGGTGGCGCTGGAGGTAAGGTGCCTGCCTTTCCTGCACTAGCCTAGGACGGACCGCAGTTCGATCCCCCGGTTTCCCATATGGTCCCCCAAGCCAGGAGCGACTTCTGAGTGCATAACCAGGAGTAACCCCTGAGCGTCACCTGGTGGCCCAAAAACCAAAAAAAAAAAATGGAACTTACCAATTATACTATTGTTTGGTCAAATATTTATGATTTTGATGTCTGAAGTTACTGTACCTCACCAACACCAAAGTGAACCAAAAGCACTACCATTCACTCTGACACTTCTGATATGCCTCTCCCTTCCCTGTCCTTATATTTCCTAATAATAGGAGTTATTTTATTAACCCAAATTCAAGAGTTTACAATTGTATAATGTCTGTTCTCTTGTTTCATCTCTATATTAAATGGATGAGTGCGATCATTTAATATTTTCCTTTTCCTTAAATTTACTTGACTTAAAAGTTATGTTTTATCTAGATTCCAATCAACTGAAATATTTTATTCTTATAACTACATAGTATGTAATTATATATATATGTATATGTCAGAGCATAATACTTATAAACAGATCCAATAATGTCTTTAGACAACACTGTGACTTCAAGTGATATTTTTAGGCAAATTCTGACCAGTTTACACATCCAGCCCCAATCAACTTCAAAATTCCACCCAGAATCTTATCTGCTGGATATATCATCCAAACATAGAATGTATGAATCTTTTATGTTCCCTATTATTACAAAATTATTCTCTAGTTGAGTATTACTTATTTAAAATGTATCTCATGGGACCAGAATGGTAGCAGAAGAGCAGGGCATTTGCCTTGCATGTGGCCAACACAGGAAGGACATTGATTCGAATCCAGGCACCCCATATGGTCCCTTGAGCCTGCCAGGGGCTATTTCTGAGCTTAGAGCCAGGAGTAACCCCTGAGAACTGCTGGATGTAGCCCCCAAAACAAAAAGAGATAGTATATCACAATTTGCCCATTAACTGATTGTATCTTATTTATATGTACATATATTAATTTACTTAACACAGTATCAAACACTTCAAGAATATAAATATACGTTGCATAGATCAACTATTTAATGATTTAAATATTTTATTTACCATATCGTGCATTTATTTTACAGCAACATTATTATTGTACATCAACATTCTTTATATACAGAATTAATTATGAGAAATATTTAGGTATTTTATAACATGCATCTCAGGCATGAAACTCTTTCAGGATGTAGTCATGAATAAGTCATAGGCCTTGCTCTTGCAAAGCTCACATTCTATGAAAAGATATGGTCTATAATGTACATTCATAGTAGATTTGCTACAAGAAGAAAATTATTTTCTGTAAGAAGAGTCACTTGCTGCAGCATGAAGTCCTGTCTTAATTTAAATCCACAGCAGAATATCCATCACATAAATGACAATTCGGGAAGTACTTCACTTTGAGTGTATGCCTAGATTTTTAATTTTAGCTGTCCCTAAGCCCAGTTCAGTGCATGATAACAGATTGATTCTCACGTCAAAAAGGATGCAAAGCTATACCTACTTAACCTTTGTAACCAGCTAGTGGTGGAAAAATAATAAGCAACTGCTAGGAAGGGTAAAGTGTTGCTTGAAATTCTCTACTTCGTTTAATCTTGTCAAGGATAGAATATAAATCAATAAATAACAATAACATCAAGAGGTATAATTACATTTTCTCTCCACTTAAAAACACTGGAAAGTAGTGGCTGGTTCCAATGGCTTTCTTCTTTTAAAAGTAATAACAGACTTAAATCTTTACCTCTGGAAATAAGCCATAATACTTGTATGGTTTGGTGACCTTGTACTGAGAGAAATATTCTGCTTTTCTTTTTTTCAAACAGAAGCACATAACTTGAATCACCTTGTTCTGCCTCTTAAATTGAAGGGGATAAATGGATGGCACCAAGACCAAAGGGTCCTATGAACATTGAGTAGAAATAAAAAAACTGATCAAACTTAAACACCAAAACCAAAGTCAATGACAACAGAATTGATACCCGATCTACAGCAAGCTATACATAGAGGGGACCAGTTACATTAGTAGTCCTGGGGCAAAGGAGGGAGATATGGAATGTATGCTAGGATCATGGGTGGAGGGAGGACAACACTGGGGATAGGAATGGCCCTAATTCTTTGTCACTATATACCTTAAGTATTACTGTGAAAGATTTGTAATTCACTTTGGTCACAATTAAAATTATTTTTAAAATATTCTAATAGAATTCAATTAAAGTTCTACAATAAGGGCTTTTCCCTCCAAAGATTCTCAAATTAGAAGCATCTACATCTTCAAAACTGTATCTTAAATAACTCTGAATCCTAATATTAGTTCAATAAACAAGATGGTCATAAAGTATAACTCTTAGGAGTCAAGCAATTTATTTCTAATAGAGCATACGATAAGATACCAAAACCAATATATCTATAATTTCATCATTAGCATATAATAATTCTTTTTTGTTTGTTTTTGGACCACACCTGATGACACTCAGGGGTTACTCCTGACTATGTGCTCAGAAATCACTCCAGGCTTAGGGAATCATATGGGGTGTGACCTGGGTCAGCCATGTGCATGGCAAATGCATGACTGGTTGTGCCACTGCTCCAGCCCCAGCATTTAATAATTCTGACTGAATAATAAAATATATACTAAATGTTAAGCTAAATTCAATCTAATATAATTTGTTGGCTATTTTGTTGTTCAGTACCTTTTGAATTCTATTTCCTTAAATTAGAATTTTGGTTCTCTACCCTTAATTAGTTGAATTTAAAAGGCAATAAGGGGTCAGAGAGATAGCATGGAGGTAAGGCGTTTGCCTTTCATGCAGGTCATTGGTTTGAATCCCAGCATCTTATATGATCCCCCTAGCCTGCCAGGAGCAATTTCTGACCTCAGAGTCAGGAGTAAACCCTGAGTGCTGCTGGATGTGACCCCAAAACAATAAATAAATAAAGGTAATAAGAGTTAATATCATGAAAGAGATATGATTAGACTGTAAAAATAATGCTTAAAAACAGCTAGAAAGTGTACAAAGGTTGTGTCCTCAGTGTTTATCAACTCAGTTTGAAAATTTTCTTTTTCTTAGTGCTTGTATATTTTTTAACCTGAAAACATTTTTTTAAGTCAAAGCTGAAAACTTTTATGTAGGGTTTTAGACTTCTATAAATTCTAGATCCAGCATGAAGTCATCAACAGATTAAGTGGAGTGAGTTAGAATAATAAAATATTCACAACTCTTATTGAGGAAAATTTTGTTAAAAATCATTAAAGATAACATGAAGGCACATACAATGGTAGAGTACAATATCTATTGTAGAATATCTTATATGATTCAATATTCAGGTACTAATGATTTTTTATAGCTCAGATTTCTTTTATCTCAAAAAGTAACTTTTTACAGACATATGCCAGGATTATTATAAACAATTTCATTCCTCAATTAGAGAGTTAAATGGATATTTTCTAGATATATTACACTTAAAGGAAGTATGAACAGAGAAACTTCTATCCACAAAGACATAAATAAGCTGAGGACCAAGGTATCCTGGACAAAACCTTTCTTTTTTATTTGCTTCAGAAACTTGGTTGAAGCCATCTATGTTATTTTTGAAACTGTCGTTTTCCCTTTCTTCCCGTTATGCCTTTACTTTTAAATTTAAAATAAAACTTGGATTAAAATAGCCAGACTAAACAAATGAATATCTTAGTGACCTTAGAAAGCAAACACTCATATCAAAGATAAATCAAACAATAGAACTCTTCAAGTTAATGCACAAGGTCTTTTTCCTTCAAATGTAGGCATTCTAATATTCAGTTCAGCATTTTCTTCAGTCACATAAAAGACAAATGAAAGAAATAAATAAACATGAGAAAAGAGAGACATTTTAGAATATTGGAAAGACATTCTGAAGAATGCTCTGCAACAGTTATAAAAATTGAAATGCAATTGTTCAGTACACCTTTTATTTGTGATTTGCAGAGACAGTCCTGGAATCTAGGGATATGAAGATAAATAAAATAACTTTAGATTTATGTCCTTGACATTTGAATGGGGGAGACAGATAACAAATAAGCAACAAATGAGTAAGCAGAACAATGATAATTAATAATAGGGATGGCATTGTAAACAAAAGATGGAAAAACTAGAAGAGTCCTGTCCCAGGAAGTTCTTCAGAGCTCTGTTTTTTTAGGCAGTCAAAAAAATGAGTGGAAGAGGAATTTAGGCAGAAGAAATAACAAAGCAAATGGAATATCAAAATTTTGAACCAGAGTAGACCAAATGAAAGAATGATTAATTTAGAGCAGAAAAGATTAAGAGATAGAGCCTTAGCAGCATGATCAGAGCATGAGATATATATTTCCTTGTATTGAGAAACAACAAAGCAAAGACAGTATTATTTATGTTTAAGATCATGTTAAAATGGAGAAAGAAGGGGCCAGAAAGATAGCATGGAGGTAAGGTGTTTTCCTTGTTTTCCTTGCATGCAGAAGAATGGCGGTTCGAATGCTGGCATCCCACATGGTACCCTGAGTCTGCCAGGAGCGACTTATTAACCTAGAGCCAGAAGTAACCCCTGAGCGCTGCCCGGTGTGACCGAAAAACCAAAAATCAGATAAAAAAAAGAATGGAAACAATATTTAAGGGAATTCTTAGCAAATTTATGGAGAAATAAAATGATGGTAAGGTGTTGAGGTTGACAAGAAAAGGTTTCATAAGTTCTGTTTAATAAGAAAAAAAAACATTTCCAGCATAATCCTAGCAATGCATAATAGTACTTTTGCTACTTAATCCATATAACATGAACTGTACTTGTATGAATATATGCAAATGCTCATTTATAGGGGCCCGGGAGATAGCATGGAGGTAAGGCGTTTGCCTTTCATGAAAAAGGTCATCGGTTCGAATTCCAGTGCCCCATATGATCCCCCATGCCTGCCAGGAGCAATTTCTGAGCATGGAGCCAGGAGTAACCCCTGAGCACTGCCGGGTGTGACCCAAAAACCAAAAAAAAAAATGCTCATTCATAAAATTCTCAAGAGAAAAAAAGAAATCAGTGCATCAAACTAACTAGAAGTATAATTCTAGATAAATTGTGAAGTAACACATTTGCAAAAAATGAGGCATTCCTTTGATTGGTTATCTCAAATTCAAATACTAAGTATTATAAAGCTGAATAAATTATTTAAGGATTTTTTATAATTAGAAGTCATGAAGTCATTTTAACTACTACTTTAAATGGATAAGGGTTTTAATAATCAATAATATATTATGTGATCTAAATCTAATAATTTTAGCTTTACAATTCTACTGTCAAATTATTTGATTTTAGATTAATTTTCAGACAAGATTAGATATACCTTTATAGGAAAGATGAGTGGGATATTAAGAATGTGTGAGAACATGAGACATTTATGACAGTTTGTGGAGAAATTTTGATCTAGAACTGTTGATGAAGACTACAAAGAGAGAAAATCTACTTTATGAAACAGAATGTATTAGAAAAAAAGCACAACAGTGTTGTTATACTTTCTCATTAAACTTGTTATACTTCTCTCAACTAAAATGTGGCTGATAATTTCTACCTGGTAAGCAAGTGGTGTGGAGTGAATAGAACCAAAGAGAGAAATATGACAACAGTCAAGACAGAGATTGAGACAGAGGGAGAGAATGAGGAATTAAAGAAAAGGAGGGGGAAAAGGAGGAGGAGGAAGAGGAGGAGGAGGAGAAGAAGAAGAAGAAGAAGAAGAAGAAGAAGAAGAAGAAGAAGAAGAAGAGGAAGAAGAAGAAGAAGAAGGAAGAAGAAGAAGGAAGAAGAAGATGAAGAAGAAGAAGGAAGAAGGAAGAAGAAGAAGAAGAAGAAGAAGAAGAAGAAGAAGAAGAAGAAGAAGAAGAAGAAGAAGAAGAGTCTCTATGTAAATAAGAGCAAATTTATTACAAAATAAATAAGAATTTGCAAGTCCTTTTAGACCTAAACTGAGTTCAATAAGAAGAATATGACAGAGGCACTATGGTTCTCATTTGTGGGAAATAGCTAGAAAACTTCTTAAGAAAGTAACTATTAATAACCTAGTTTTCATCTACTTTTTGGTTATACTGCAGTGTGGCATTCACTATCACACTATGCATGCAAAAACCTTGATTTAGGGGGAAAAACATTGATTCTTTGAATTCTAGTGAATATTTGGAATGTACCTATTGAAGGAGTGGCGATCAATAGAAACTTACAGAAGAATTATGGACTTATTGTCACAAGGAGCAATATAATTTATCACCTTTAATAACATATCTCTAGGTTACATGTGGGTTACTTAAGGGTAGTTAAAATAGCTCAGAAAAAGTGCCACTTATAATTTGAGGAGCAAGATGAGTACACAATACATATTACACTACTCAATGCACAGAGCATTATCTGATATTGCAGTCTCCTTGTTTGGACTTTTGATGTTAATTAAACCATCAGTAAATATGCCAATTGTTCTCACTGAACTATAATTCATTCCTACATTTTTCTAATACCCATCTCACTATTATAGTAAACTATAATTTCACATGTTTAGTCAATTTAAGTTGTCTTTGACATCTCATATCATTCTTTGATCCCCATCAGTAGTGAATCCCATGCACAGAGGCTAGGAGTATGTCCTGAGCACCATTGGGGGTCCCTCTTTCCCCACTAAAGAGAAGTTAAAAGATAAATGACCAATGTGGGGAGGTTCAAGTAATAAAATTACAACTGAGGTTTATATACAATTGTGGGAAAGTAGAAATCTATTAAATTTTGAACATGGAAGTTTCATTGAACCTTTTCTATCCCTTTGCATTATTTCTTTATGTACCATCTATAAATGAGTCCTTTCAGTATTTGTCTTTCTCCATCTATCTTGCTTTTCATAGTATCAAATCCTCCTGCTTCATTCACATTACAATAAAATACAATATTCTTATAGATGAAGACTGTTCTGTTGTATTATATATATAACACAATTTATTTATCTACTCATCTTTTATTTGAAACTTGTGCATTTCCAAGTTGAGATTTTTTTTACAAACAGTGCTGCAATGAACACAAGTACAAAATTGCTAGTTTACATGCTAATTTTAAGAACCAGAGGTGAATGAGTGAAAGTAACATTTGTTTTGAAAAAAAATATTTTTTAGTTCCCTGAAAAATATCACTGGCATTTTCTTAAATATATAATTAACACACAAAGAGTGTCAAAATCCTTCACTACTGTCCCTCCTCTCCATTTCCTTTCCTGCCTTTAGCCCTTATTTAAAATTCACAATATTGAATTCAGGGTCAATGATTTGTTATTATTTGATTCAATATGTTCCATTCCCTTGTTTTTATTATGTATCAGTCTTTCTCTGACTTATTTTCCTTCTAAATGATACCTTTCAGTTATGTTCAAATTTCATAAAATTATAAAATATCTTCACTTCTTATAGCTATTAGAATGCAATTATATACAATATTGTAGCATGTGCAATACACATATTACATTTTTATGCTTTCTTTTATTGGTTAGCTTGGATTACTTCTGTGTTTGGCTATTGTATTAATGCCACAGTGAATATGGGTATGCATATACCTTTTTTGCTTTTGATATGTTTATTAGCTTTTTGTTGTTGTTGTTGTTGTTGTTGTTGTTGGTTTTTGGGTTACACTCGGCAGTGCTCAGGAATAGCCCCTAGCAGGCACGGGGTACCACATGGGACACCGGGATTCGAACCAACCACCTTTGGTCCTGGATCGGCTGTTTGCAAGGCAAACGCTGCTGTGCTATCTCTCCAGGCCCAGATATATCTTTATTGAATGGGTATTTTGTTTTGTTTTTGGGCCACACCCAGTGATGATCAGCATTTACTCCTGGCTATAAGCTCAGAAATCGCTCTTGGCTTGGGAAACCATATGGGACTGGGACACTGAAGATCAAACCAAGGTCCATCGTCCTCAACCAGCCTTGTGAAAGACAAAAGCCCTACCGCTGCACTTTCACTATGGACCTTTGAATGAGTATTTTTATTTTTAGGGGTAAGATGGCCAGGGAGCAAAAATACTGAGGTGGATGAGAAATCTAGTTCATTGTTTATAGAAATATCCATGATGAATTCCATGGATTCTTAACTATAAAACTGAATAACAATGGGTGAGAGGTTCTTTTTCACACCAACTATGTTTGTGGGAGGTTTTAATCAAGTTATTAAAGTTTTTAAAAAGTTATTAAAAAGTTTTGTGTATGTGTGTGTTTTGAGCCACATCTAGATTAGCACAGGGCTTACTCTTGGCTCTGCACTTGAAGTTCCTCCTGGTGGACTCAGAAATTCCCTGTGAAGGGCCACAAGGATCCTGGGAATTGGCATTTCATACGATCCTCAAGATGAATGTCTGTGCTACTCCTGAAGGAAATGTCATGTAAGCAGTTAGCTTATCCTTCCAGACAATTATCAGCCTTACTAGTCATTATTTATCATTGTCTTTCATCATAGTAAGACTCTAAATTCAAGTCTTGTTTAAGAAATGTATTCATTTTTTTATTTTGATTTTGATCATATTGTCTTACATATATTTCACAGTAGTATTTTAGGTACATATCAACATTGAATCAGGGGAATATCCACTCACCAAATTTGTCCTCCCCAATCCCCGTTCCCTTCCTGCAACCCATATCCCCCACCAACACCCCCCGAGCTGCTAGAATAGTGAAAAAGGTAATTGAAACACCACAACAATACAGAAAGAAATATCAAATTAAATATCCAGTGAGCACTACAGCAATAAAGACAAGCACCACACAATAGTCTTGGTCCTGAAATCAAAACATGCTAGAGTACAAAAACAAAGAGAAAGATAAGATAAAATAAAATAAAATAAAATTGGAGACATCAACTTCAATATCTACACCAAGATAAAGAATTCAAAAAAGTAAATAAATATATATGTAGATAGTATTATTATTTTGTGCTTTTTCCCCCTCTACCCCCTGCATAGGCACAGTAACTATTGGGGATATCATAGAGGGAATTCCCTTGGCCTAGGACATTCAGGGTTTCTCCACCCCTGAAGTATACTGTCATGGGATTAACTATAGACTACTTGCATGGTCATTTATTCTCCCCTCGGTGCTTTTGTGGTGTATGGATGACTTCTGCTTCGTCATGCATGGTAAGATCAGACCTCTGTATCTAGAGACCTTGGTGTCTGTACAGCTCAAGGAATGGAGCTTATGATGAAGTCTTTCTTTGTGGTTCTAGGAGTTCTGCTTCTTCAGTGTCGTTTTAATCCATCTTCTGTAGTTGGTAGTCTTGGTCATTATGCTGCTCCTAGGATGGAACCTGGGATAGAGTCGTTATGTTTCTGGAAGACCCTTTCAGTTGCGATTGTCTCAGTCAGACCTCTGGAATTGAAGATCTTGTTTGTTGAACAGATTGTAGACCAAAAGCTAGGCTAGAGCTTTTTGTTGTTGTTATTGTTGTTGCTGTTGGTCCCGGGACGCATACTATCCATTCCTGGTTGTAACAGCCAGTCATCTGTAGATAACGATCTTGACTTTTGCACAGATCAAAGGATGACATGTCTTCTGATTTTGTCTTATCATTGGCTGGTGAGGAAGGACATCTTGCTCTTAGATCAAGTTGTTCCCATTTCCTCGTTGTCATACTGGTGCATGTTGGTGTCAGAACAGCATTATGGATGCTCTGGAGGGGATTTGGTTCCTGAAGCTGTTGTGGAGAACTCTGTGGTTTCTCTTGCCTGGGATCCAGGAGTCAAGGCTGACCTGTTGGTGCCTAATTCCCTACTGTCTAAGTTGGTTCCATATGACATATGTTCAGATAGGAGATGCCCCTGTGTTGTAAAAAAAATATGAGTTCTTATCCATAGTACAGAAGAGCTTGTTTTACATGTAGAATTTTCCCTTTTTTTTTTAATATGCCTTTGCAGGAAGAAGTGGTGCTACATTATATTGCTGGTGAATTTGGGGGTGGAGAGAGAAGAAAACAGACGACAAAATCTAAAATTATATATGCTCACACATATCTAAAGAAAAAAGTTTCTATTTAAAAAAAAAGATTAAACAAAAGACGTAATTAAAGGAATAACGTGGGTCCAGGAGAGAAAACATGGAGGCAAGGCATCTGTCCTTCCAGCAGAAGGGCATGGCTCACAATCCGGTATCCCACATGGTCCCCCATTCCCACCAGGGGTGACTTCTGAGCATAGAGCCAGGAGCACCCTCTGAGCGCCACCAGGTGTGACCCAGAAAAAGCAAAAAACAAATCAAACCAAAAAACAAAAACTAAAACAAAACAAATAAAAATACAAAACAAACAAATGAACAAGAAAGAAAAAAAGCAAAGAAAAGGGGGTGATACAGTTGATTACATTTGGGGAAAAACAGGATAAGATGTAGTGTTATTTAGGTCTATATTTATAATGAAAATATAGGCTTCCCCATTGTCTTTTGAAATTTCCTTGTGGGGTGTGGGCTCCAGACAGGGAGGTCTTGGGTAGATTTCTTACAGTGGGGGTCCTTTTGGAGCTAGGTCCGATATCAAGTCACAGTTCACATTAGGGAGAGGTGTTTAGGAGGGCCACAGTGCATGAGCCAGTCGGGGTGTTGGTTGTGTTTTCTTGCCAGGAACGAGGTGTGAGTTTGCATGGATGTCTCTTCACTTGGGTACTGGGTACTGGTTCATTGGGGTAGGAGGTCAGTCTTGATGCCTTGTGCTGACCCGGAAACTGCCAAGAAATGTATCTATTTTTAAAAATTGTATCTAATCAAATTTATTCACTCTGAATTTCATTCACCAGATTATTTCATTTTCGGTTATTTCATACAAGTTAATATATATTTACCCTCCTCATGCCATAACATGTAAAAAATGAAAATTTATATGATACAGAAAGGGGAGGAAGAGTTCTGTCCTTGGCCTAGTATGATCTCCCTGATCTGTCTCTTGGGCACCTATCACTGACACATAACATTGACCACATAAGAAATTATGTTTTTTTTTTGTTCTATTACATCATTTAGGTAGTTTGCAAGTACCATTCCAAACATTGGTGCCAATCCAAAGATGTAAAAAGGGTAGCATCTCTGTTCTAATACATTAATGCTTAATTAATTAATTAATATTTTAACATCAATATTTATAATATTAATATGATTAATATTATATAAATATAATAATTAATATTAACAATTAATAATTAATATTAATCAATTCCTTCCTCAGGACCCCTTTTCTGCAGGAAATTTAAATTTCACTTTAAACCACTTCAATATCCCCAATTCAAAAATTGCTCCATTTTCTCTCTCTAAACTGGACAATCAAAATTCAATACAATCATCAATCATTCTTTCAAAATACAACCCTGAATTATTCCTTGTAGGTGGAAATGGGCAGATACTAGCAACTGTTAGTATTTTTAATAACTTTCTCTGCTACATAACCAATATTTCATACACTCATTGTGTCATAACCATCTTGAGTTTCTTCCTATTATACAATCCTTGAAGGCTTGATAATTTTCACTATCTTTTTATGTCCTATCCTCTGTTCCTGGACCAATTGAATACTCAAATTCTGTTTAAAAAGAATAACGCAAAAATACATTTTAATAGACTCAACTTTATTCTTTGTTCAGTTCCTAAGAAAATTTCTGCATTGATAAGATTATAGCATCTCAAACCAAGATTTTTCAAATACTTTTTAATAATTAAATTGTGAGGAGCAATTTAAAGCTTGCATAGTTTTCTCTCAAATAGTCTCTAGAGACAACTAACGTTCACTGGAGTTCACAGATTTCATTACGAGTTTATTTTCCTTTCTTTAGTGTAAGATATGTTGGCTAAAATGAGGAGAAAGGATAGGGAAACACAAATTAAATAGGTGGATCTTGAAAGCAACCAATACCAGACATATGTTATTAAATTAGAATTTTCAAACCTATCCTGGCCCAGCTAAACTTCAGTGTTCTGAATAAAATTAAACAAGTGGGGCATAGGTATAGCATGTTCTGTTATGACCAAGATTCTGAGAAGCTCAATTATTGAGAACATTTCCACAAGTTTATTGTGTATTTTGTGCTTCATTTTTCTTTCTCAGTAACAGTATCATAAACTGTTGTTCCAATAAAAAAGGATGAAAACAACTTTATACTTTGCACCTGTCTAGCAGTATAGGAATTTAATCCAAAGGAGCATTTGTATTGCCTAAATTAGAGTTTAATAAAAGTAAGTCTGGAGCCTTTCCTATTTATAGAATATGAAAAGTCCTCAGGCATATCATTGTGTTCATGTCAATCAGATGTAACTTTCTACACTTATCTGCTCTCTGTTCCCATTCCATACTTCTCATGCTGAATTTTGCAGGGACATCTTTGTACTGCAGGAATTCTTTCCTTTATTATAATATTAATCACCCAAACTAAAATAATTAAATGTAAAAATGTGTCTCTCACGATGACAGGTTGAGGTGAAATGGAAACTGAGGCACCTGACTATGTAAAGTAGATAAAGTTAGTGGGATTAGAATGGGGACATTTGCTGAAATGAAGACAGAAAAAAATAAAGGTAAAAAAGGGAAGAAAGAAGAGGGGAAGAACATAAGGGAGAAAGGAAAGAAGAGAAGGAAGAAAGGTAATAGATTGAACTGGTAATAACAGTAGAATTACTGTTATTATGTAATCTGGGCAAATAGATTTTAAGAAAATTTGCCTTACATTCCAATAATAGTATGTATCTATCTCATGTATGTATATATAGTAGCATAGGCTGAAATTATGGGTGTAAAGTTAATTTAGTTTCCTCGAGCTGAATCTATTCTCTCAAGACTCCCAACATAATTCTTTGTTCTTCCTTTATTTTATTTTATTTTATTTTATTTTATTTTATTTTATTTTATTTTAACACCTTGATTACATACATAAATGTGTTTGGGTTTCAGTCATGTAAAGAACACCACCCATCACAGTGCAACGTTTCCATCACCATTGTCCCAAATCTCCCACCTCCCACCCTCCCCATGCCTGTACTCTGCACAGGCTCTCCATTTCCCTCATATATTCTCATTATTAGGACAGTTCAAAATGTAGTAATTTCTCTAACTAAACTCATCACTATTTGTGTTGAGCTTCATGAGGTGAGCTGGAACTTTCAGCTCTTTTCTCTTTTGTGTCTGAAAATTATTATTATTGCAAGAATGTCTTTCATTTTTCTTAAAAGCCTGTTCTTCTTCTCCAAGCCCTACATTCAGAAAGAAGCCTTCCTGGTACTTATCTACCTTCTCATTCAAAAATCATGTGGATACATGAGCATGCATGTGAAGATATTCCAGTTTTATTATGCCTGGTTCCAGGCAGGTGAGCCCTAGCACTTCTTTCTCTCAGACAAAATATATCCTCAAAGCTCTGTCAGGAGCCTGAGCACTGGTGCAAGCTGTATGACATTTGCCTTGCGCAGGCTAGCCTAGGTTAGACCGCAGTTCAATCTCCAGGTGTCCAATATGGTACCCCAAACCAGGAGTGATTTCTGAGCACATAGTCAAGAGTAACCCCTGAACATCATCACCAGGTGTGGCCCCAAAGCAAAACAAAACAACAAAAACCTCAGTCAACTCAATGAAGTAAGCTGTCTGCAGGCTTTGTTTATTTGTTTGTTTGTTTATCACACCAAATAAATCTGCATATTTAGGAAAATAACCTTAGAGGTTATTAGTAGCCAGCTTTTGTATAATTAGTTCAATTGCTCACTTTTTAAGCAAAAAGGGACCTGAAACTCCAACATTTCATCTCACAAAATGCCAAGAACAATGGAGAAACTACCAAGGTCAATTGTACTTATGAATAGTGAGAGAAATCTAGGCAAATATCTATGGCCATTAAAATTCCTGATTCTGGTTAGAAGAGGACCTAAAATCACTTACTGGTACTAGCTGATGCTATTAAGTAATCAATAGATGAACTATTCAACCTACTCAAAGAATAACTCTTTTAAAAAGAGAGATACAGGGGCCAGAGCAATGGCGCAGTGGTAGGGTATTTTCCTCACACACAACTGACCCAGGATGAACTTCGGTTAGATCTCTGGCATCTCGTATGGTTCCCCAAACCATGAGCAATTTCTGAGTGCATAGCCAGGAGTAATCCCTGAGCATCACTGGGTGTGGCCAAACAAACAAAAGAGTTGCAAATGAAATTAAAAGAACTAGAGACCATTTTAGCAAGCCATAGTAACATAATCACACAGAGGGAGAACATATAGGAGAACTTGAAGGCAATTTACAAAACAGCAGAGCAAAAGAGCCAGAAAAAAAAAGAGAAACAAAGTGATAGAACAAAATGTAAGGGTCCAAAGCAATAGCACTACTATAGGGCGTTTGCCTTGCATGTGGCCAACCTAGGATATACCAGGATCAATCCCCAGCATCCCATATGGTTCCCCGAGCCTTCAAGGAGCAACTTCTAAGCACAAGGCAAGGAGTAACCCCTGAGCACCACCAGGTATTTCCTATAAAACAAAACAACAACAAAAAAGAATAAAATGTAAGTTTCTTAATGAACAAACTCTAAAGTTCTCAAGGGTTTTTTTTCTTAAAAGATTTCTCTTATAAGGTTTATTGTGTGTGGCCAAAACAAACAAACAAAAAAAAAATACAAGGTTCAAAATAAAAAAAAAATCTCTACATTATAGAAGTACTAGAAGGGAAGGAAAAAGGGAGAGGGAAAGAAATTTGGGAATAGTGGGAACTAGTTGAGAAATAATAACGGAACCTCCCACTCTCTGGAAAGAAGCCATTGGATAAATCCAAGAGGCCAATAGAGTATCAAACAAAATTGACTGAACAGAACAACACCTATATATATATATTTATATATGTATATATAAAAAATATATATATAGTAATCAAAATGGTAAAACTAGACAGAGAGATGTACTCCTTAAAGCAGTAAGGGAAAACATCCATAAACCCAAAGGAAATATTTTAAGACTCACACCTCATCTCCTATATGAAATGATCCAAACAAGAAAAGAGTAGAATGATCTTTACAAATTATTGAATGAAAGAAATTTTCAACTTGCTTTGGCTACCCAGGAATATGGGAGGGAGGAAAAAATATTTTCAGACCAAAATAACATGCAAAATTCTCCATAGCTAAAAAACTCTAAACGATTTACTGAATGATCATTTATATGAACCAAATAATAATTATAATAGCAACAACCCTATGATGGCACAACGACACTTTCTGTCATTAGTATGAATGAGTGTCAATAGACTAAACTCTCCCATAAAAAAGCACTTAGTGGAGAGTTAGATCAGGAAACAAAACCTATCCATTTGGTGTTTTACAAGAAACACATCTAAAGTCTCAAGATAGACACAGGACCTCATTAAAGGAATGGAAAACAATTATACATGTCACTGAAAAACAAAACAAAAATGCTGAGACAACCTTCCTTATATCAGGCTAAATTGCATTCACCCTCTTGAAAGTAATTAGAGACAAGGATGATGGACACTACTTACTGATTTGGAGAACACTAGACCAAAATGTACTAACTCTATCCAACATCTACACACAAAATGTTGTGTCAGCAAAGTATGTAAGGCTTTTGCTAACAAATCTAGACAAACACATGGAAGAAATATAATAGTACTAGGAGATTATAACTCACCATTTTCACCATTGGATAGTTCCTCTAGGCAGAAATTCAGGAAGGATTTAAGAAGCCTACCTGAGAGACTAGAAGAGCTTGTACTTATGATTTATGCAGGGCTCTTTAATCTAAAAAATATACTTCCTTCTCTCTCACACAGAACATTTTCTAGGATAGAATATATTTTGGGGCATAATTCTGACTTACAACAATTCACAAAGCTAAAAACCTTTTTTTGTTTTTGTTTTTGGGTCACACCCAGCAGTGCTCAGGGGTTACTCATGGCTATACACTCAGAAATCACTCCTGATGGACTTTGAGGACCATATGTAATGCTGGGATTTGAACCACCATTCTTTTGCATGCAAGGCAAGCACCTTACCTCATGCTATTTCTCTGGCCCCTTTTTTTCTTTTCTTTTTTTTTTAAACATAAAAACTTTCAATCATTCTATCAGACTTTAATGCCACAGAGATTGAGATTAAATATAAAAAGGAGATGTGAAGCAACTAACACCTGGAGATCAAATAACATGCTGCTTAATAACAGCTGGATTAAAGAAGAAATCAAGGGACAAATAAAGAGATTCCATGAGACTGATTATAATTTTTAAAAAGTTACCAAAATCTATGGGACACAGCAAAAGCTGTACATAGGGGGGAACTCGGAATGATACAGGCCTATATCAAGATAAAAGAAAATGAACAGGTTATCAATCTAAAAGTACACCTTTAATATTAAAAAACCAACAAGAAAGTAACTGAAAACAAGTAGAAGAAAAGAAATAAAGAACAGAGCAGAAATCATTGATATAGGAGCCAGGATAATCAAGGAGTCTAAGAGTTGTTTTTTTGAAAGAAAAAAATATAAAAACCACTGTAAGACAAGTAAAAAAATAAAATGCTCAAACAAAATATGATCAGAAAGGAAAGGGGAGCAATTACAATAGAACCTCTAAAAATTTAAGATATTATCATAGTTTACTATGAACAACTAAAATATGTTAAGCTAGAAAATCTAGAAGAAAAACACATATTTGTTGATGGATTTCTGGAAACATAACTTCCATAACTGAATTCAAATGAATGAAGTAGATAGCTTAAATAGGCCAATCACAAGGAGATTTGGCTGATGATCATCAATGAATGAGTTTTTATCAAAAAGACATAGAAGAATTACTGTTAAACTCTTTCAAAATATTCAAGAGATGGGAATTCTCCCTAAAACCTATAAAGCAAACATTATGCTTACCCACAAAAATTACAGAGATAATACCAAAAAGAAAACTACAGATTAACCTCACTGATGAAACTTGATGCAAAACTCCTCAACAAAATCTTAGCAAACCAAATCTAACAACACACAAAAATAATTAGATATCATGATAAGTTGGTTTCAATTGGAGATGCTAGAATGGCTCAATATATGTGACTAAACCAACATCATGCACAATCTGTAAAAGAAAAAGATAAAAATAATGATGATATCAATAGATGAGAGAAAGCATTTAACAAGATCAACAACACCTATTTATGCTTAAAATTCTAAGCA
>PVKC010016353.1:0-20821 GCA_004027635.1 Crocidura indochinensis
AGATTATATTATGTGCTGCTAAAAAAATAGTATGTACTACAATCTGGAGATTTGGGGGACAAAGTAATTGTACATGGGCTCTGTTTTGTTTTTCTTGTTCATTGCTGAAAGTTCAAGACTGAGATATCATCGATGGGACAACTGAGAATTCTGTTTATGCGTGATTGTCCTTCCACTGTAACTTTACCCTTTCCTCTTTGCATCTCTGTTCTCATAATAAAAAAAATTAAAAAAAAGAATTCTTTATGTACAATTTGGTTAGTCATTTTTTTCTAATAAAGTTTATGAATATCCTATTGCTTCAATGCAGAATAAATTGTTCTGAATTTTCCTTTTCTATAGTATTGCTTTTAGACCATTGAAGAATTCAGTTTGATATTCTCTTGTGAGTTGATTTCAAATTCTCTGTTTTGTTCCATTGACCTTACCTTCACAAATACATTTTAGTCTGTTATAATAAGTCTTGAAATTGGATGTAGTAACCCATTGGATTCTCCCCCATACACTGTTTTGTGTAATTTTAGAATAATATTTTCCTTAGGCACAAAAATCTTTGCTGGGATTTTTATAATGACTGTAATAAAATTAAGCAACATTTTGGAGAGACATCTCTCCCACATTATCTTCCAGTCCATGATGATAATAAGTCTATTACTTTAAGTCTTAATTTCATTAATTACCGTTTGATAGTTCCAGCATGTTTTAACTCTATTGATACTTCACTATTTTTATATTTGTATATAGTATTTATTTAAAAATATGGTCTCAAGATGCACATTGTAGTTGTATAAAATATAATTAGTTTTTGTTTATTTATTTGTGTATATATTAACCCCACTGTGCTATCACTACAACTCCCTTTTTTGTTAATATAAAATTGAAATAACATTATATGCATCATTGTCTGTGTATATTGCATTAAGTTCACCATTAAATGTTTAACTTTAGGGACCTGAGAGATAATACAGCTTGTGGGCAGCTTGAATTCTATTCCTGGCATCTCAGATGGTTCCCCTAGCACTGCTATGAGTATTTCCTGAGTGCAGAGCCAGAAATAAGCCTTGAGCATTTCCCCTCACTGTGGACTCAAAATAAAAAAATAAAACTAAAAGAAGGAAAGAAAGTAAGAGAGAAAGAAAGAAGGGAAGAAAAAGAAAGAAAGAAAGAAAGAAAGGAAGAAAGGAATAAAAAAACAATTTAATTTATCTAGTACCTAAAGGTGTAAGAGGAATTTTATTTAGCTTTTTACTTAATTTTCTAAATTGAAAATCTGAACATTGTTTTCTATGTTTTACTGGGCATCTACACAGTAAAAGATAATTATTAAAGAAATTAGAAAATATAAAGAAGACCTGGGAAGTAGAATAGTAGACCATATCCCTGCCTTGCAAACTGCTTGGGGTTCTATTTTCATCCTTACACAGGCCTAAACGCGCACAGTTTCAAACTGAGTATGGAAATTTCAGGACCTCATTACTGAGTTTTGCATCAATCACCTTCCTGGTCTCTATTAAATAAATAGCAAGAAGAAAAACTTGCAATCCTGCAAAAATTAAAATTTTTGTTTTTATTTCACAGTACATGAAAATAATTTATCACATAATTGTTAGATTAGAATTATTTAAAATATCTGTGAATTCTCTTTTTTCATAATGCAGCCTTTATTTAAATTATATATATATATATATATATATATATATATATAATGATTTAGGGGACACTGCAACTGTCTCTGATCCAGGTTTTCTCTTAATTCTGTCTGCTCAAAGATTACTACTAATGGTGCTTAGGAAATCATATACAGGGCCAGGGATTGAACTCACACCAATATTTTGCAAAGCCATTGCTTTACCCATGGTACTACCTCAGGCCCAGTAGTCCATATTTTAGTGAATTAGGTGAAAGTGAGAAACTGTTTGCAATAGAGGTTAACCCTTGCAATTGTGTTTATTAAGAATTTATAATCTGTAATCATTTGATGATGAAATAAGCATTTTTTTTGATTGTCAAGATACAGTGAAAATGCAAAAATAGTTAAATTATAAATATAGTTAAAAATAATTAAATTAGTTTTAATTCATTTACTAATTAGATTTTAGTAAGATATCATTGCTATTAATCTTAAGAGACATATAAGAAGTAATATACATCTTAAGGAACGTATGAATCTCACAAGTTAAGATAATAGATGCGATGGCAATTCATTAAGAATAACTGCTTGTCTTCGTATCTTTGAATAACAAAGGAACCATTGGAGGGAAATCCAATTCCTTCCTTGAATATCAAAGATGATTATTGAAGTTTGAACAAATCATGGGAATACTCTCTGAACGACTGGAAATTAATGAAGTTCCCTTTGAGGGTATACTCTCTAAAATTTCTCTCTAGAATTTTTCCATTAGCTTTAGATTTAGCACCAGAAACATCAGAAGACAAAGACTCCAGAGCTTAAAAGATTAGTTGGTTCCAAAGATATGTTTCTGGAGTTTACATATCTCTGACAGCAGGGGGCAGCAAAGGACTAAGGAAAAAAACTAAAAGGCATCAAAATCTATTTGGAAAGGAAGATTCTAAATATTTAATTTCAAAATCATTTTAAAATACTATTTAATTTGGTGTTCATAAGCAGATAAATTTCTGCATAGTTTAATACAAAAATGTATCAACAGTATAGCCACTTTCGTTGAATAGGTGCTGAAAACTTGGAATTCAGATTCTTGGTGTTACTCTCCTCAAATATAACTGACCCTTGGACTTATATGACTTTCATCAACATCGCATCAGATCAACACCAGTAAATTCTGCACTTGATTTTCATATTCTCAGTCACCCCAAGATATTTTTGTCAAGGACAAATATTCTTATTTATAATGTGTATTTCTATTGTCTGTGTGTTCTCAGAGTAGATGTTAAGACTTGTCTGAGATATGAAAGGAAAAGCATCTATAATAGAAACTCAGATGGGATAGTGCTTATGGTTTTAATTATTGCCACAATTTATCTTTTCAATTTTTCTACACTCACCATCTGACACCAACGTGTTAAAGCAATCATTTATTTCTCATTTTAATTTTTGTTTTTTGGGCCACACCCTTTTTATGCTCAGGAGTTATTCCTGGTTAAGCACCGGGGGATGGAACCATGGTCCTTCCTTGGATAGCGCTTGCAAGGCAGACACCTTACCTCTAGCGACACCTCATTCTAATTTTTACCGTCAAATTTGTCAAATTCTCCTTAAACCATTTCCTGTGATGTGCCCATAGTTGGCAGAAACCATTTTATTTTTCTTCCATACCTTTCCCCAGGTTCTTCAGTCTTGCTCAAAAGCCACTTTTTCCCACAAGAGCTCTTTTCTCCTTAACCTTTCAATTTCTATCTCTCTCTCAACGTTTTCATCTCTCAATAGCATGTGTTTTAAAATTTGTTCACTAACTTCACAATTCCCTTAAAAGGGGAAGCTAACCTAATCCACTGTGGTCGACTAGACCACAAGGCGGAATGCTGGAGTTCATGAAGATTATTCTGAGCGCCCTGCCAAACTCGCTTCTGTGCCCAGACCAAACAGGAGTGTGAATGATAGATAGAGATTTCGGATGTGGGATATAAGGAAAGGGAGGAGGGCAAGACTGTTAGGGCTGCAACTCTGTCTCCTTAAAGTGGTTGACTCTCTGGCAACACTCCCTGGAGGTGAGAGGGATGTTTGTGCTCACATCCATTTCAAAGATGTTATTAACAGCCTACAGTCCATGTCTGTTAGTCTTCCTCATAAAACCCTGTTTGGAGATATGTCTCTGGGGAGGGAATTTTGTTTCGAAATTGGAAGAAAGAAAGCCAGAAATTTAATTGGGAAGTTAAAAGGGGATAGACAACCATTTTGAAGTGGAAACTATCTTGTGAGGAGCAAAAATAGTGGCCTCTTGGTGGACTATGAGCAAGAGTTCTGCTAACCCTTTTATTAGTCTACGTCCGGTGCCCCTGAGCCTCCAAGGACTGAGTGTTGCCTTTGATGTGTCTAACCAGCTGGTGTCACACTAGGCTGCAGATTCCAGGATTCCAGAAAACAGACTACAGAGTAGAATTCAACTCATTCTCTTTTCTGATTCAATTTTGTACATTTTTATTAATGCATGCTCAGGAATTCGAGAAATCGTCAGAATTCAGAGTGAATGAAATAGTTTTTTTAATTATTTTTTGTTGTTTTTTTCGGGGGAGGTATGGCTGGTGATGCTCAGGGTTTACTCCTGGCAATAATCAGAGGAACATATGTAGTGCCTGGGATTGACTACTAGGTACAAAGCAAACCCAAGTCCTCTCCTCTCTATGCAGTCTTTTTTTTTTTTTTTTGGTCACAGCTGGCAATGCTCAAGGGGTACTTCTGGCTCTATGCTCAGAAATTGCTTCTGGCAGGCTCGGGGGACCATATGGGATGCCGAAATTTGAACCACCGTCCTTCTGCATACAAGGCAAAGCAAACACCTTACCTTCATGCTATGTATCTGGCCCTCTCAATGCAGTCTTACATGCGGCACTGTCTCTCTAGCATCTATTGTCTTTTTTCTTTTCCAACTTGACTCTAGTTAACTACAGCTCTTGCAAAGGTCTGCAGACATATTTGTAAACTTCTGATCTTATTTTCTGATATAAGTGTGAATATTTTGAAATGGTAACATATTTGAGAGATTGGAACAGACACTAGGGAAAATTGAATGCTTCACTGCTCTTTTCCAATATTAATCACAAAAATTTCATCATTGTTTGATAACTACTGATTTTTCTACTCAGAGATATAAAATAAACAAAACCTTTACAATAGGAAGAGAATGCTACATGTGACAATTACATTTTTCCACTGGACCTCAATGGGATCTCAGCTTCCCTTTAATACATTGCTTAGGGCAGCTACTACCAGTTACTATTTCTATGACTGTCTCACACTTTCTCTGTACCTAACTGATGTTTTATTCCTCTTTTCTATTAATTCTGAAAGTCATCTTCTATGCTCTAAATAGATGTATGCTTTGTAAATTTGAATGGTGACATCATCGTCTAAGGAGCACATTCAGAGCCTGACTTGGAAAAATGCCACCTCAAAAAAATTTCCAATATGCTTTAGTCAGACATCTTAATGATATTATCTTTCTGAGGTTAATATTTTTTAATTTGGGGCATGTAGAGGCAGAAGAGCAGTACTATTCTGGTAGTGCTATTATAATGTTAGAGATCCACCTTGGAGCTCTGGGCATGTCAGGAATGGAAATCAAATCCTTGGAGCAATCTCCTTAGCCCAGCATCTTAGCACTAGTTTCATATTAATTTACTGTCATGCAGAGCAGGTGGAAGGGGTTTCTCTTATGACCTATGTAGATCATGCTATTTGAAAATGTAAACTATTTGTAGATAAGGTCCATGGCTATAAATCGCAGAGATCAAGCAGACCAAAATTTCTCTTGAGCTAGTTTGTAAGTCTTTTTTGTCAATTATTTCAATGAAAGTTTACCAAGTATTCTGGCTTAATTGGGCTACTGAGGGGCATGGAGTTTTGGTCTTATATATCTTCAATTCCTAACATCAGGGTTATGGTTATGTGAACTATGTTATTGTGGGAGCTAAGATTCTAGATTCTTGGCTACTAGAACTAGACTGTAAATTAGCTCTCACATAATCTTTAAGTTATTATTATTTCAAGACCCTACATATTTATTTCTGTTCCTGCACATTTAATGATGCATTTTAAAGAACATACACTATATTTTACCTGGAATTCCTAAGTATTAGTAAAAGAACTGTCAAGTTATTTACTTCCCAGAATCAAAATCAATCAAAAGTCTTAATATTAAATTCTATTCAAACATAAACCCATCCAGTATAGAGTAGATCCATGAGAATAATACTTGTCAGAATTATTTTGACATTGTCAGCTCTAGAATTCTATTTGTTTATTTCCATAAAGGAACAAATACTAGAGTATTTTGGGAATTGTGTTTAATTTCTATCTGTAATAAAATTAGTTAGATTTAGTTTGTGTTTAAATATATTTTTGTTTGTTTTTTCTATCTTTATTTATTTATTTAAACACCGTGATTACAAATATGATTGTAGTTGTATGATTTCAGTCATGTAAAGAACACTCACTTCACCAATGGAACATTCCCACCACCAATGTCCCAAATCTCCTTCCTCCCCACCCACCCATGCCTGTACTCAAGAAAGACTTATTATTTCCCTCATTCGTTCATACTGTTAGGATACTTCACAATGTAATTATTTCTCTAACAGCCCTCATCACTCTTCGTGGTGAGCTTCATGTCATGAGCTGTACCTTCCAGTCCTCATCTCTTTTGTCTCAATAATTATTGCAAAAATGTCTCTCAATTATCTTAAAATTCATAGATGAGTGAGATTTTCTGCGCCTATTTCTCTCCCTCTGACTTTTTTCGCTCAGCATAATAGATTCCATGTACATCCATGTATAGGAAAATTTCATGGCTTCATCTCTCCTGATGGCTGCATAATATTCCATTGTGTATATAAACCACAGTTTCTTTAGCCATTGATCTGTTGAAGGGCATCTTGGTTGTTTCCAGAGTATGGCTATTGTAAATAGTGAGCAATGAATAAAAGTGTGAGGAATGGATTTTTTGTATTGTATTTTTGTGTTCCTAGGGTATATCCCTGGGAATGGAATAGTTGGATCATATGGGAGCTCAATTTCCAGTTTTTGGAGGAATCTCCATGTCGCTGTCCATAAAGGTTGGACTAGTCAGCATTCTCACCAACAGTGAAAAAAGGGTTCCTTTCTCTCCACATCCCCACCAGCACTGCTTGTTTACCTTCTTTGTGATGTGTGCCAATCTCAGTGGCATGAGATGGTACCTCATAGTTGTTTTGATTTGCATCTCCTTGAGGATTAATGATGTGGAGCATCTTTTCATGTGCCTTTTGACCATTTTCATTTCTTCTTTTACATGGTGTCTGTTTATTTCTTCTTCCAATTTTTTGATGGGGCGAGATGTATTTTTCTTGCAAAGTTCTGTCAGTACCTTATATATTTCAGATATTAGTCATTTATCTAATGGGTACTGGGTGAATAATTTCTCCCACTCAGTGGGTGACTTTTGTATTCTGGGAACTATCTCCTTTGAAGTACAGAAGCTTCTCAGTTTACTATATTCCCATCTGTTTATCTCTGCTTCCGCTTGTTTTCAGAGTGCAGTTTCCTCCTTAAAGATGCATTTAGTCTCAATGTCATAGAGCATTTTAAATACATGTTGTTCTATATACCTTATAGTTTCAGATCTAATATAAAGGACTTTAATCCATTTGGATTTTACCCTTATACATGGTGTTAGCTGGGGTTCTGAGTTTGCGGTTTTGCAAGTGGCTAACTAGTTGTGCCAACACCACTTGTGAAAGAGGCTCTCCTTGCTTCATTTAGGATTTTTGCTCCTTTATCAAAAACTAGGTGTTTGCATGTCTGGGGAACATTCTCTGAGTACTCAAGCCTATTGCACTGATCTGAGGGTCTGTCTTTATTAAATATCATGCTGATTTGATAACTATTGCTTTGTAATACAACTTAAAATAGGGAAAGTAATGCTTCCCATATTCCTTTTCCCAAGGAGTGTTTTAGCTATTCAAGGATGCTTATTGCTCCAAATGAATTTCAGAAGTGTTTGATCCACTTCTTTGAATAATGTCATGGATATCGTTAGAAGAATTGCGTAAAATTTATACAATGCTTTTGGGAGTACTGCCATTTTAATGATGTTGATCCTGCTAATCCATGAGCAGGGTATATGTTTCCATTTCCGCGAGTCCTCTATTATTTCTTGGTGCAGTGTTTTATAGTCTTCTTTGTATAGATCCTTCGCATCTTTGGTCAGATTGACTCAAGGTATGTGAGTTTGTGTGGCACTAATGTGAATGGGATTGTTTTCTTAATGCCCATTTCTTCCCTATCATTATTTCAGTATAAAAAGGCCATTGATTTTTATGTGCTAATTTTGTAGCCTGCCACATTGCTATATGAATCGATTGTTTCTAGAAGTTGTTTGGTAGAGTCTTTATGGTTTTCTAAATAGAGTATCATGTCATCTGAAAACAATGACAGCTTGAATTCTTCCTACCCTGTCTGGATGCCCTTGATATCTTTTTCTTGCCTAATCGCTATAGCAAGTACTTCCAGTACTATTTTGAAGTGGAGTGGTGAGAGAGGACAGCCTTGTCTTGTACCAGAATTTAGAGGAAAGGCTTTTAGTTTTTCTCCATTGAGAATAAGATTTGCCATTGGGTTCTGTAGATGGCCTAAACTATATTGAGAAAGGTTCCATTCATTCCCATCTTCCTGAGAGTTTTTTTTTTTTATCAAGAATAGGTGTTGGACCTTATCAAATGCTTTCTCTGCATATATTGATATGACCATGTGATTTTTATTTTTCTTATTGTTGATGTTGTGTTTATGTTAATAGATTTACGGATGTTAAACCATCCTTGCATTCCTGGGAAGAATTCTAATTGATCATAGTGTATGAACTTCTTGATGAGGCATGGATACTGTTTGCCAGGATTTTGTTGAGTATTCTTGCATCTGTGTTCATCAGGGATATTGGTCTGTAATTTTCTTTTTTGGCAGCATCTCTATATGGTTTTGGTATGAAGGTGATGTTGGCTTCTAAAAGATATTTGGAAGTGTTCCTCTTTTTTCAATTTCATGAAAAAGCCTGGCCAGGATTGGTAGTAGTTCCTCTGTAAAGGTTTGAAAGAATTCTTTCTTGAATCTATCCATGCCTGGGCTTTTGTTTATGGGCAAACCTTTGCTTACGGTTTTAATTTTCTCAATAGTGATGGGGGTGTTTAGATATGTTATATCCTCTTTATTCAACTGTGGAAGTTTATAAGATTTCCAGAGTGTATCCGTTTCTTCCAGGTTCTCATAATTAATGGCATAGAGTTTCTCAAAGTAGTCTCTGAATAGCCTTTGAATCTCTGCAGTACCTGTAGTGATCTCCCACTTTTTATTTCTAATATGGGTTATCAAGTTTCTGTCCCTCTCTTTCTTTGTGAGTTTTGCCAATGGTCTATAAATCTTGCTTATTTTTTTTAAAGAACCTACTTCTGCTTTTATTGATCTTTTGGGTTGTTTTTTTGGGTTTCCACTTCATTTATTTCTGCTCTTAGTTTTGTTATTTCATTCTGTAATCCTATTTTGGTATCTCTTTTTGATCATTTTCTATTTCTCTAAGCTGTGTCATTAAGCTATTCTTGTATGCTCCTTCTTCCTTTCTGCTGTGTGCTTGTAAAGCTATAAATTTTCCTCCCAGTACTGTTTTTGCTGTATCCCATAGGTTCTGATAGTTTGTGTTTTCATTGTCATTTTTTTCCAGGAAAGTTTTGATTTCCTCTTTGATTTCATCTCGGACACACTGGTTGTTCAGTAGTAGACTGTTTCATTTGCAGCTGTTGAAGTTTTTCTGGTGTATCCTTTTGTAATTCACATCTAACTTCAGAGCCTTGAGGTCAGCAAAGGTAGTCTGCAAAATTTCTATCCTCTTGCTTTATGTGCCAGCATGTGTTCTATCCTGGAGAATGACCCATGTATGTTGGAAAGGATGTGTATCCAGGTTTCTGAGGATGGAGTGTATATATATATATATATATATATATATATATATATATATATATATATACTAGGCTCTTTCTTCCTTTTCTGTTTTCAAGTTTATTATATTTTTGTTGGGTTTCAACATAGTTGACCTATCAATTATTGACAAGGCCGTGTTGAGGTCTCCCACAATTATTGTGTTGTTATTGATAACCTTTTTCAGATTTGTCAATATTTGTATTAAATACTTTTCTGGCCTCTCTTTGGGTGCATCTAAGTTTAGAAGAGTGATTTCTTCCTACTGTACATATAACTTTATTAGTAAAAATGTCCATCTTTGTCCCTTACAACTTTTCTAAGTATAAAGTTAGTGTCATCTGATATTAGTATGGCCACTCCATCTTTAAGGGTGTGTTATCTTGTATGATTTCCCTCCAGCCTTTGCTTTCGAGTCTATGTTTGTTCTGACTATTCAGGTGTGTTTTTTGTAGGCAGCAGAAGGATGGGTTCAGTTTTTTGATCCTTTTTGACACTCTGTGTTTTAGTGGGTGCATTTAGTCCATTGACACTCAGAGAGATAATTGCCATGGGATTTACTTTGTGTAGATTTTGGTGTGTTTGTTGGTCTGTCTTGTCTTAAATTAGACCTTTCAGTTTTTCTTTTAAGGCTGGTTTTAAGTATGTAAATTTCTGAGCTTTTGTTTATCTGTGAAGCTGTGTATATTTCCTTCAAACCTGAAAGTGAGTTTTGCTGGGTGCAGTACTCTAGGAGAAGCATTTATTTCATTGAGCTTTGTCCTTATATCCCACTACTGCCTTATGACCTTGATTATTTCTTGTGACAGGTCTGCTGTAAATTTCAAGAATGTTCCCTTGAATGTAATTTCCTGTTTTGATCTTGCTGCTTTTCTGTCTCTGTCTGTGCCATTCATCATAGTGACTAGCATGCGTCTTGGGGTGTTTTTCCTGGGGTCTCTTTTAGCTGGTACTCTTTGGACATGCAGGATTTGTTCACATGTATCTTTAGCTCTGGTAGTTTTTCTTTAATGATGTTCTTGGCTGTTGATTCTTCCTGGAGATTTTCTTTCTGGGTCTCTGGAATTCCAATGATTCTTAAGTAGTTTATGTTGAGCATATCAAAGACTTTTATTTTCATCTGTTCATACTCTTTAATTAATTTTTCCATTGTCTGACCATTTGCTTTAAGGTTTTTTCCAATCTCTTCTGCTGTTAAGAGTTGTTAAGCATCTCTTTTTCCAGCACACTAATTCTATCCTTGGCTTCTGTTAGCCTGTGGGAGAGCTATCCATTGAGTCTTTCAATCCATTTACTGATTTTTTTATACCTGTTAGTTGATTTGATATTCAGTTTGGAGTCTTCTGATTTCTATCTTCATATTATCTTGTGTTTTTTTTTTTTAATTAGTGTTCTGTTTTTTAAGTTCTGTGAACATCTTCCATATTTCCTCTCTAAACTCCACATCTGAAAGACTAACTAGTTAACTGGCCGTTGTTGGGTCATCAATGTTGCCATTTTTATTCTGTATGCCTGATGTTGGTCTGCGTAGTTTCCCCATTTTCACGCTTGTATTGTGAATTTTTCTACGTGTTTTGGTGGTATTCAATCGCTAGGTCGAGTGTGTGGCCAGAAAGCAAAGTGGAGTGGCCACTTTCCTCTCCTTCCACCCCTTGTGGTGGAAAGACTCACCTCAAAAGAAGCGAGCCCTCAGGGGATGAATGCCAGAGACGATCAAAGTTCCCAGGCTGGAGCAAGCAGGAAGAAATTTCAAAATGTCTGCCATGCTTAAGAGGCCCAGATTTATCCAGTCTCTGGGCAGGGAAGACTCACCTCAGAAAGCGAGCCCTGTTTAATATCTTAAGGAGGGATCTGTGGGTGACTCACTGTTATGGGAGGGGGAATCTGTGGATGACGCATATATGGTATCTTATGTGTGTGTAAATAGTATTATAAAATTAGTGGGGCTCATCATGGATATTTTAAGCAGGGTTCACTCAAATAGTCCTCACTGGTATTGTTTTATATTGACCTCAGAACCACTAACTTATTTTTCTTGCTCCGAGATATAAAAAAATGTGTGAAGCTCTGGCTCACGGGGTTCGAATACATATATTGTCCCACAGGGGAGTGGATGAAGGGGTGTCCAGGCTGGACAGTGACTCACAGGCTCCACGATGCAGCCACTGACCCACACATGACTCTCTCCTCTTTGCTCCTCAGTCTGTAGTGCAGAGAGGATGATGCCTCAATGCCAAAGTGCCAGACAGAAAGTCACACCCCCAGACCACATGACCTGACTGGACTTGTGTGGCGCCACACAGAAAGTCACACCCCCCAATACCACATGACCTGACTGGAGCTGTGTGGATTCAGCCACCAGGGCTGCACACAGGGCAGGTACTGGCAGAGGCTAGGAGCAAAGTCCTAACTCCTGGAGCTGCCGCCCGGTACACGGAAGAGCCAGATTAAAAGTGTAAAGAGCCACATGTGGCTCAGGAGCCACAGGTTGCTGACTACTGGTCTAGTGGATCTGTCTAGTGGTGATAATGGTGTAGTAAAGTCTCCTACTACTATCAAATTTCCTTCCATATGTATCTCCAGGTTTCTGAACAAATGCCATACATATTTTTCTGGCTCTGCATTTGGTGCATAAATATTGACCAGAGTTAGTACTTCTTGATTTATTGTTAGCCTGATCAGTAAATAGTGACCCTCTTTGTCTCTCATCACTGGTCACTATTTTCAGGTTGAATGCTAGTTGGTCTGATACAAGAATCGCTGTCCCTGCTTGCTTTTGTTTTCTATTGACTTAAACAATTGATTTCCATCCTTTTCTTTTAAACCTGTGTCTATCCTGTACTTTTAGATGTTTCTTGCAGGCAGCAGAAGTTGCTTTTTTTCTGATCCAACCCTCTACTATGTGTCTTTTAATGGGGGAGTTTGGTCCATTGACATTTACAGATTATTGACAGAGAGGGCTGTTGTGCAATTGTATGTGTATGATGGTTTTTGCTACAATTGTGCATTTGGATTGTGTAATTCATCTTTGAGTAGTTCACTTAGCTTCAGTTTGGTTAGCACAAATACTGCAAGTTTTTGTCTGAGAATTTTGTCTGAAAATGCTTTTTTCCTCCCTCCCATATGAATGAGAATTTTTCTAGGTTGGAATTTTCTTATATTCTGTAGTTTGAATATATTATTCCACTGTCTTCTTGCTTAATTGTTTGAATAGTTTAAAATGGTTTGATTGTTATGTTCCTTCCTTTTAATTGAGTTTTTTTCTCCCTTATTGCTTTAAGGAATTTCTCTCTCTCTCTCTCTCTCTCTCTCTCTCTCTCTCTCTCTCTCTCTCTCTCTCTCTCTGCCATTCGGATCATTCTACGTATTGGTGTTGGTTTATTGGGGTCTATTTTATTTGGGACTCTTATTGCCTCTTGGATTTGCACTAGAGCCTCTTTATAGAGGGTTGGAACTTATTCTGCTACTATTTTATTCACCACATGTCTTCCCCTTTTCCTATTTCCTCCCCTTCTGGTAAATACCTAACATTTTTCCCCAATGCTTTACCTCTTATTTCCTTATTGGCTTCTTTGTCATGTTTGTTTTGTAGTTTTTTCTTCAAGTTCTTCTATGAAATTCTTCAACTGTATAATTCTGTTTATGGCTTGCTAAGATGTTTTTTTATTTCCTTCAATTTCATTTGTATGGATTTTCTCGTCTTCTGCAAATTTTCTTCTTTGAGCTGATTGATTTGTTCATTTATGATTTTCTTGATCTCGTTGGCTAGTGATTCATTGATTTCTATTATCCTGGTCACTTTTAGGTCTTCATCTATTAGGCTTGTACATTTTGGTGGACTTGGAGACCTGCTAGTATTTCTCTTTATATCCCTGGCTACTAGTGTCTTTCTTAGTTTACCCATATTTCTTTGCATTTGGTGGTTTAGAGTGTTTTGCCCTTGGGTCTCAGCCCTCCTTTGCCACCTGTGGCATGGGCATGGGTCCCTTCTCTGGTGTGCGACCCTATGCGGAAATGATGACAGCAGTCACGAGATTTGGCTCCTCCCTCAGGAGTCCTCCCTCCCATTACCTGCACAAAGGTGCAGTTCCCCTCTCCACCACAGCCCTTAAGCACAGGTAAAGGCAGTGACTGCCATCGCCTGTTTTTATATAATGTAACTCAGACATTTTCACTGCCAGAAACCCCTTTTCTTTTCTTTTTTTCTTTCTTTTCTTTTCTTTTCTTTTCCTTTTTTTTGTATGGGCCACACCAGGCCTTGATCAGGGGTTATTCCTGGCTCTTCTCCCTGGCAAAAAATTACTACTGGCAGGTTCTGAAGCCATATAATATGGGATGTTGGGGATTGAACCCTGCTCAGCCATGTGCAAAGAAAAAGCCCTAAAAACTGTGCTATCACTTTGACCCCATACCAAAGACTCTTTAGAACATTGATTCCTTAGGAAGAAAACAATAGACCTTGAGTTCTGTGTGTTTTTGAAATGTTTTGGTGTTTTTTTACTCTCATTTGTCAGTTTTGTTTCACATTTTTTCTACCTGAGTAATTAAAAAAATACTTCAATGTTTTAGTATGAACTATCAAAAAGTTTATTGCTATCAAAAAGTCTGATGTTAAGTTAGTTTTATTTTATATCCATGTTATGTAAATTTTAAAAATATATGCTAATATTTACGTTTTCTTAAATCTATAGATTTCCTTTTTCTTGTAGTCCAACAAGTTTTATTAGACTATGTCTTACTTTTTGTAATTCCATTAGTGATCTGGCATGTTCTTTAATAAATACATGTAAAAATTTACTATAAGTATAATTAATATGTAAATAAAAGAAACAGTATAGACTTTATTATTGAAGCTCCATGTTCTGTAATATGAACATATAGCCAATTTATTGTACATAAAATTAAAATGCTTCTTATATCAGTAATGGTTTCATAATTTTTTACTCCCTGAAAAATAAGTGAATCTATTTGCATTTATTGGATTTTCTTTGTCTATCTACAATATTTTTTCACTTTTTCTTGGAACATTTTGTTTCTTTATTCTATTAAAATGCCTGTCTGTCCTCTACTATTTGGTGGTGGACGTTGGGCTACAACCAGTAGCTCTCATGGGATACTCTTCTATCTGCACTCAGAAATTGTTCCTGGCAGGCACAGGGAACCATATGAGATGTTGGGAATCAAACCCAGATTTGTCCCTGGTTGGCCGCCTGCAAAGCAAATGCTTTACCCATTGTGCTATCGCTCTGGCCCCCTCTCCTATTTTTCTAAGGAATTATTTTGTTATTCACACTTGCTCTCATTATAGTTTGATATATTCTATTTGAAATTCCTCTTTGAATTCTACCATAATATGACTAGGTTTTACATAATTCATGTTGCTATTTCAAGCCATTGTTCTTTTCATCATTTTTGTGTGGTGTCATTTTACTAATGTTAGTATGAAATAGGACATAGTTTTAACATGTTTTCTGTGCATGAGCTTCTAGTATATTTTTATTTTCTGTATGTATGTTATTCTTTTATTGTTTTATGCAATAAATTGCATGAGATTTGACTTCGATAGTAGTAGTTTTCCTGAAAGTGTTCAGAAACAACACCTTTTTAAGATAACTTCTAACTTCACAAAACTCTTCATTTGCTATACTAGTGTAAAAGAAAAAGCAGTAAAAACATGACATTTACGTTCAGATACTTTGAACCTCTCCTACTTTAGCTAATTTATCAGGCTCTTCTTCCTCCCCCTCCTCTTCTTCTTTATCTTCATCGTCATCTTCTTTTTCTTCTTCTCCTCCACCTCTTTCTCTTCTACATTCTTCATTTAGCTAATTTATCAGGACCTTCTCTTCCTCCTCCTCCTTCCTTTTCTTCCTCTTCTTCTCTTCCTCCTCCTATCTCCTCCCTCCTCCTACTCCTCTTTTTTTTGTTGTTGTTTTTGGGTCACATCCGGCAGCGCTCAGGGGTTACTCCTGGCTCCATGCTCAGAAATTGCTCCTGGCAGGCACGGGGGACCATATGGGGCACCGGGATTCGAACCGATGACCTTTTGCATGAAAGGTAGACGCCTTACCTCCGGACCCTCCTACTCCTCTTTTGGTGTGGGGGAGCACATCCTTTGGTGCTCAGTGGTTATTCCTGATGCTGCATTTAGAAATCACTCCTGGCAAGCTCAGGGGACCATATGGAATGCCAGGAACAGAATCCTGGTCCATCCCATGTTGGCAATTTTCAAGGCAAACACCCTGCTGCCGTGCTATAGCTCTGGCCCTGGGATCTTCTTGTTCAATGTGTGGCTGTTTCTAACCTTCTCAGTTATAATTCCATGCCCAAATCTGGAGTTCTACTGTGGGAGATAACCTAGTTTTTCATGTTTTGCTGAAGTGGGAAAAATTTCTGTTGATCTTAGCAGCTTTTCTATAATTTGCTATTGACTATTTTGGAGTTCTTGGTTCTCTTATTCTTAATTCTTTTGTTCTCAGATAACTTGGTGTATTCCTTTGCTTTTCCATCACACATATGCTGACATTGTAAATCTTTTCTTTAGTTGGTTATTTCTCCTCATTTGTACCTTGGAGTTCAAGGGATGTTTTGCTACCTTACTTTTAATTTTTATAAATAATGCACACAATGCTTTTATTTTGCATTCAAGTAACAGTTTTATGTGGAGATTTTGAATATCTAAAATCTATACTTACATTACAATTTTTGTCTTCACAAAATTCTTAAATGTCTTTGACAACAGTTTCATTTACAATTTCCCTTTACCTCTGTAGCTAAGAATTGTCAGATAGGACAAGAAATGTGAACTAAACAATCTAATACATGTTTCTATGTGGTTTATGTGGGGATATGGGAATGTAGTTGCTGCAAGAATTACTGCATATATATACATATATATGTATATTTTCTAAGTCCAATGTTTTGGCCTGAAACACAATACAAATTTTTAGCACGACAAGTTTTCACATTGGTTTGTGACAATAGCTATTTGTGGAACCAAGCTTTATTTACAAATACATTATTTTCTTTGAGAAGGATAGTAGCACTGCCTTGCTATTTATCCCACATTGAACTATTTTTACCTCCACCCCCATCCCCTTGAAATCCATTTCTATTCTTATCTTGGAAAAAAGTGGGTAGGATTTCTGTATTTGTTCACCACTTGAGTTTTCAGTAGCAGACTGAACATGTCCACTGTGGTTTCAAATCCAGGCTTAAAAAATTCATTTTACCTCTTGCTTACAACTTGATAAGTTATTGGTGTTTTTATTTATTTATTTTAGTTTTTGGTTTTTGGGCAACACCCAGTGATGCTCAGGGGTTACTCCTGGCTATGTGCTCAGAAATTGCTCCTGGCTTGGGAGACCGCATGGGATGCCAGGGGATCAAACCGCGGTCTGTTCTAGGTCAGCCCCTTGCAAGGCAAATGCCCTACAGCTGTGCCATCGCTCTGGCAAAGCTATTGGTGTTAAGATTAAAAATATCCTAAACTTGTAATAGAGGAATTGGCATAAGACAATTCCTTTCAATGTTATTAAGTGGAATATTTGCTTATCTTGCCTTTTTTATTTATGCCATCATATATTTGTGATTGTTTTTATGGCAAATGAAAACACAAAATAAAACCAATTGACTCCAGGTTTGTTCATATTTAATTTTCTAACGCTTAGATTTACCAGAAAATTATTGAAATTCAGAAATTTATCATCAGTGTATCATGCAGCCCAAAAATAGTTGAGAATTTGTTATGGAAAAGGAATACAGAAAAGTTGGAAATTGAAAGCTTGCAGTAGCCAGAAAGATATTAAAAGTATACAAGACCAAGTGCACTTTAGTAAGAGTTAATGGTGAGAATAGTAATATAAGAGGAATAAAGTATTTTTAAATACTGTTTTGTGTTGACTATAATGTGTATACTTGCAAGTCTGTGACACTTCATTCACTGGAAAAAGTCTAGGTAAATATTTTATTAAAGTGATTTTATATATATAATGTATATATACATATATATATGAAGAAAGATACTGAGAGTAATGCTGGTGAATTGTTTTAAAATAAAAATTTTCCATATCCAAGAAAACTCAGAAATGTTTAGAGAATAAATGAATGATCAAGTCTTATTTAAAAAAAATATATACTTTATTTTCAACTAGAAAGGTGCAAACATGTAACTTTTGGTCACACTTTCAACAAATAAACTGCCCCCAAAACAGTCATAGTCAAAAAAGAAACAAATGTTTCCAGGTAGAAAGACGGATCTGCCATCTAGAACCACTCATTTGTCAGAAAAGGCCATTTGTAAGACTACCACATTTCCAACCCCCAAATCAGACTGCCAGAATCATCACTGCCTCATCTTCAGCTAACTCTTTAGATGACCTGTCACTCTGAGAAGAATTTCCTTTTGAATATCCATTTCATGCTTTGAATTGTCAAACAAGCTTTAAATCCTATCTCTGTGATGTTCAGAGTTGAGGCTACCATTTGAAATGTCAAAGCATTAACAATAAAACAAAAAGGCACAGACACATTTAAATTAACTTAGATAGCTGTACAAATATAGATATTTATATATATATACACACAGTATTTACAGTATCAGTTAAAAATCTGGCTTGTTACTGGCAATTTACCTTGCCACAAGCTGTCCAGTCTAATAGACAGGATTCTGATTCCCGACCACTGTCATTCGAATCAGAATGTCAGAGCTGAACCTGCTGTTCTGACTTCAAAGAACTTGTCTCAGCCTCAGGATGGCTGGAAAAGCACAACCAAGCTGAGGCTGGAAGTTCAGGCAGGTCCATAAGCAAACTCAAAATGTTCCTTTTCAGCTACACTCCAATAGCAGGCGCATCACTGCTTTCAGATAGCAAGCCCTTGTTTGTATAGGCGCCCTCCAACTGGCCCCAAGGCCACACCTTACCATACATTCCGTTGCCATGCATTAGAGTAGTTCCGAAGTCAAGTCTTAACTTTCTTCAAACCAGTGTCTGGGGTTGATAAGACTATTTGTTTGAATTTGGTGGGGATTTTCCTTTCTCCCCCCTTAACAGATTTAAAAACTTTACTACTGAAATCATGTTACACAAAAAATGAGATGTGAATCAGTTCATGTTACAGCCTACTGATTTCATGTCTCTCACTTTCTCTGGCTTTATGCCATGTCTCCATACATCTTTTTATAGAACAGTGACTCAAAGATGTCATTGTCTCCGGGACAGTTATAATGGCAGGCGCAGGTCTTGATGAACATCATGCTCTTCTTCATGACCTCACCGTCGGGGCACTTGAACTCCACAGGGAGGGTGGTGGTTCTGTGTGGGGTACAGCATCTACCGTCTGTGCACACTCCGCAGAACTTAGCCCGGTATGTCTTCACGCTGGTGCAGCCGGAAAGCTCAAACTTGACTGGCTTGGCAATTTTGGGAGTCCGGATGCACTTTTTGCCCTTCTAAGGAAAATAAGAGAAAAAGGAAAAAATCAATGACCACAGAAGGAGCGGTTTTCTTCAACCTCTGCGTGCCCTAGTCTGACACTGTTGGACTTGTGTTTATATTTCGAGAAGAGGAAGTCTGAGGCTCCTTGGCCAGTTTTCTAAAAATAGGGAGAACCTCCCTTGGAATGTCTTGAGTTAACAATGTAGAGGGTTTCTAGGGGAGAGCTAGCAGGGCCTCCCTAACGCACCTGGCTGGTAGCAAACTAATTTGGGCCCTTTCTACTATCAGACACGAGGAGCCTTCCCTAGGAGGACCAGCACGGGTACCTTAATGTTCTCCTCCAGGTCGGCTTCGCAAGGTCTGACCATGCAGAGGCGGCTCTGCTTCTCCAGCCTGCAGAAGGCGTTGTCGTTGGTGACGCGGGTGGAGATGCCCATGCCGCAGGTCTTGGAGCAGGCGCTCCACTCCGTGGTCTGGACCAGGCAGTTGGCCCGCATCAGGGTCGGGTCTGGGCCGAAAGTGTCTTCCAGGCGGTAAGCTGCGCGGGCAGGCGCGGAGGCCGGTGAGGCGGCGAGTCGAGACGCCAGGCCCCCGCACGCCCCTCGGGCCCCTTCCGCCCCCCCCCCCCCCGGCGGCCCCCGGACTCACCCGCCAGGGCCGGGCCGACCGCGGTGCTGTCCTTGGGCTCGTCGCACACCCACTCCTCGCAGCACTTCCCGGGGAGCTTGACCCTCCGCGGGAAGGGGCAGTCCGGGCTGGGCAGGCGCACGTCCATTTTGCAGAAGGGGACGCAGCCCACCGCGCCGTCCATACAGGTGCACCGGTACTTGCAGCTGCTCTCGAAGGTCTCTCCGCTGCGGTACACGGCGCCCCCAAAGACGCAGGGCGCCCCGTCTTTAGCTGGAGGAAAGCAAGCGGGGCGGAGAGGGTGAGACGGCCGCTCGAGCGGGGACGGCCGGCCCGGCGGTGGGAATCCGGGCAGCCGGGGCGCCCTCCGCCCTCCGTCCCTCCGGGTCGCCTCCGTCTCCCTGTCCGTCTCCCTCTCCCGGGCCGGACTCACCGGTGCACACGCCGACCTTGCGGGCGGCCGGGGCGCCGACGTCGCAGAAGAGCCCCTTGTGCGGGTCGCAGAGGTCCCGCTCGCCGCACAGCTCGCCCAGCTGCTTGGCGCAGACGCGGCAGCAGCCGCAGCCGTCCAGCACCAGGCTCACGCCGGCCGGGCAGCGCGGCGCGGGGCCGGGGGGGCACTGGCAGGGGCCGCGGCAGGCCTGGCCCGCGGCGGGCTGCGGAGGAGAGGAGAGGAGAGCGGGAGAGGCGAGGTGAGCCGCGCCGCCCGACCGGCTCGGACCCTGCCCCGGGCGAGACCCCGGGCCGGGGCTTACCGAGCTGCAGAGGGCGAGCAGGAGCGCGAGGGCGAGGCGGGCGGCGGTCGGGGCCATGGCGGGCGCTGCTCGGTCTCGGTCTCGGTCTCGGTCTCGGGGCGCGTCTGGGCGGCGGCGGTCAGTCGGCCGGCGGGCGGGCGGGCGTCGTCGGAGGTCGGAGCGGGCCGGTGGCTCTCGTCGGGAGAGGCGCTGCGAGTCCGGGCGGCGGCCGCGGCTTTTATAGGCTCCGGGCGGCGCGGGCTCGGCGGGCTGAATGGAGTCCCACACAAACAGGGACATTCCTCGCATTCCGCCCCACCTTCCGCCCGGCCGCGCGCACCGGGCTGATCCTGACCCCTTGACACCCGCATTCCTCTGGTCTGAGC
>PVKC010016354.1:0-20861 GCA_004027635.1 Crocidura indochinensis
ACTCTTCTGAACTAGAAGGCTGCACCAAAGCTGATGCATATCTCCTTCAGAATTGAAGACAAAAGAAGGAGGAGAACTCTAACAGGGCCGAGTTTCTTGGACAGCCTCCGAAACATGCTTTCTCCCATGACATTATAATAAACAAGGAAAGGAGATAGAAACAGAAAACAAACTTCTTACTCAGTCTTCCTCTCCTTTGGAGCTATAGGAAAGGTTTTCTTGACTGATTGAACACGTGCTGTGTCCAGGAGACTCCCCTAGAAATGGCTACCAGGTTCTCTACCCAAGTCCCTCTACCAGAGAGGTTCTGCCTGGACACAGAATATATCTACTATCCTGCACTCATGCTATTCAGAAATTTAATTTTGCCTGGTTACGGCTATTTCTAAATTCTTTGTAAACACTGCAGTGTTTATAATAAATAATTAAATATCATACAACCTACTGCCTCACAGTTAATACTTAAGACAATGTTTTCTTTACAGGCCAAAACTACTTAACTAGGGCTTGGTATAATGTCTGTAGGTCTCTGATGTAGAAATCAGAGAATGTGCCAAATCATTTGCACATCAAATAAAAAAATACCTTTCTGTTTTTTGTTTTTTGGGCCACACCTGGTGACGCTCAGGGGTTACTCCTGGCTATTCACTCAGAAGTTGCTTCTGGCAGGCACGGGGGACCATATGGGGAACCCGGGGAATCGAACCGCAGTCCGTCCTAGATTAGCGCAGACAAGGCAGGCACCTTACCTCCAGCGCCACTGCCCAGCCCAAACAAAATATCTTTCAAGAATGACAGCCACAGCAACAAACTGCCCCAACTCCTCTCAGCCTCTTCTTCACAAGGGTCAGATAACAACCAGATGCAGCAGCAAGGTTCAGTCACACAGAACATCTCTTTGGCACTTACTTTCTTCCTGATCCCATTCCCTTTTGTCCTGCTCATGGGGATCAGATCTTTTCTACTCTAAACATACTTATGTTTATTAATGTCACTTAGTATTAGAATATGGTCTCAATTCCATGACTTCCAAGTACTTAAAACTGCTGTGCTGTCTTCCCCATTCTTCCTCACTAATTTCTTCCTTCTGCAGTGGTGCCATCTGCCCAATGTCACTAGAAGGAAGTACTAGAAAATTAAAGAAAGTACTAGAAAATTAGTCAAGTTCAGAGTTATTTTAACAACTACTGTTGATTTTCACATCTAAGACCACACATTTCCTTCTTGTACTCCTTCACACCCATGTATGAATTACACCCAGACCAGGATTAGCATTTAGACTGTCTGTACTCACTTCCCTTTCTGCAAATGACCCTATCCTCTGTACCTAGAGTTCCTGCTACTCCCAACATATCACACTTACATACATGCTGAATATACTCATTACATTGGGTTCCCCTACAGATCTCTCTGTTTCTAGGTCATCAAAGACTATCAACCTTTGTCTCTTTTAGGGGTTGGTGGTTTCTGGGATGCAAGGGCATAACCAGAATATAGATCCTGAGCTACTGACCTTCCCAGAAAATAATAGCTACACCTTCTTAGATTAAGCTGTTTCTTTCACTTGACTCTAAAATAATAGAACCCAGCCCAGCCCAGCCCAGTGAAGATAGAATTCCTAGATTTTTTTCTATTTCTTACTAATCCCTTATTTTGCATTTGAAGTTAGTTTGCAAAGAGCTATCTTGAGTTGACCTTCTCCTTTGTAACTCATAATTCTTACTGCTTACGACCATAACTTGATATATTGTTTATTGTTAAAATCTGCTTTGTAATTGCAAACATTCTTCTCAATGCCTGTGACTGGCTTTTATCTGTTATATACCTTTAGATTGGAAATTAAATTTTGTAACACACTTGCCAGAACGTCTTTTCCCATAGATTCATTGTGTGGTCTCATGTTCTTCATATTTCACTGTTCTTTTTTATCCACTCCCCCTAAAGAGGACTCAAAGAAGTCCCCTAATGCAACCAGACTCCAAGAGCATTATACATATTTAATGCAATACCCCTGTAAAGATACCTAGGACATTCTTCAAAGAAGCGGATCAAACACTCCTGAAATTCATCTGGAACAATAACCACTCATGAATAGCTAGAGCAACCTTTGGTAAAAGGAATTTGGGATGCATCACTTTCCCCAACTTTAAACTGTATTACAAAGCTATGCTCATTAAAACAGCATGGTATTGGCATAAACACAGACCTTCTGAGCAGTGGAATAGACTTGAGTAATCAAAGAATGCTCCACAGATATACAATCAATTAATCTTTTATAAAGGGGCAATAAATGCAAAATGGATCAAAGAATGCCTCTTCAACAAGTGGTGTTGGGAAAACTGATCAGCCACTTGCAAAAAAATGAATTCTGATCTCCATCTAACACCCTGCACAAAGATCAAATACAAATGAATTAAAGACCTTGATATCAGACCTGAAACCTTAAGGTATATAAAACAACATTTAGGTAAAAACACTCCATGACATTGAGACTAAAGGCATCTTCAAAGTAAAAACAGCACTCTTCAAACAAGTTGAAGCAGAGATACATAAATGGGACTATATTAAACTTAGAAGTTTCTGCTCATCAAAGAAAATAATGCCTCGAATACAAAAGTCACCCATAGAATGGGAGAAGTTATTCACCCAATACCCATCAGACAAGGGGCTAATATTTAAGATATACAAGGTACTAACAGAACTTAAAAAAAATCTAACCCCATCAAAAATAGAGAGAAGAAATGAATAATTTCTCAAAAAGAAATACAAATGAACCAAAAGACACATGAAGAAATGCTCCACATCACTAATCATCTGGGAGATGCAAATCAAAACAACAAAAAAGTACTGTCTCACATCACAGAGACTGGCATACATCACAAAGAACAAGAGCAATCAGTGCTGGGGGGATAGGGGGAGAAAGAAACTCTCATTCACTGCTGGTGGAAATGTTGTCTAGTCCAGCCTTTATGGAAAACAATACGGAGATTCCTCAAAAATACTAGAAATTGAGCTCCCATTTGATCCAGCTATACCACTCTTAGGTATAAACCCAAGGACCCAAAAATACAATTCAAAAATCCCTTCCTTACACCTATATTCATTGCAGCACTATTTGCAATACCCAGGCTCTGGAAACAATCAAGATGCTCTTCAACAGATGAATGGCTAAATAAACTGTGGTACATATACACGATGGAATATTATGGACCTGTCAGGAGAGATAAAGGCATGAAATTTTCCTATACAAGGATGTACATGGAATTTATTATGCTAACTGAAATAAGTCAGAGAGAGAGAAAGAGAGAGAATAGTCTCACTCATCAACAGGTTGTAAGAAAAATGAAAGACATTAAAATAATTCCCAGAGATGAGGGTAGAAAGGACCAGCTCAAGGTATGAAGCTCACTACAAGAGTGGTGAGTGCAGTGAGGAAAATAACTATGCTGAGTCAAGAGTAACCTCTGAGCACCACCAGGTGTAGCACAAAAAATATCTGACTCACTCAGACTCAAGATTACCATAACTCTGTCCTGGCAACAGGCCACATTCTGAAGGGACAAGGAATGTTAGCACTACCATTTGTTAGGAGGCCTCAATCCATACCCAAGATCAGAAAAGGAACAAAACTCAGACTCAAGATGAGAAAACACAATGGCGGGTGAACTTTCTAACCAGGTGAGCCCCAGCTCAGAACACTGAAACTCGGACAAATTGAATCTTCCCTTCCCTCTTCAGACCATACTTGATTCTGTGTATTGCAGATTGTGTGGGACCCAGTTACCCCCCACTATCTCTCATTGGGCCTCTTTTATGGTTTAGGGGTGAACCTCATTCTGTTCTGTCACACAGTCTCTCACCTGCCTGCAGCACACAGACCCTCTCCATCCCACCCTCTCTGTGAGTGGCAGTGGCTCCTCCTGCAGGGATGACATGAGGACAGCATACACAGCCACTCAGTCTCACAAAGTTCTGTTATTCAACAGAAATCTCCCTGGAGAAGACCCTTAAGACTCTCCCTGGTGGTATTTGGACATTTTCACTTCCAGTTTAAGCAGAAAACATCAAGAACTTCCCTAGGGTACCATCCCTAGTGTCATGACTATGACCTCATGAGAGTAATGCTGACACTGGGCCAGAGTTTGACACTGAGACCACTGTGACCAAGGGTGGCACTGCTGACCTTTCAACTGAAAACAGGAGGTCACTACCACCTGGGTCTGGTCAGCAGCTGAGCAGGGAGCATGTGCCCTAGGTCAGCTCCTACTAGCAGGAGGTGACATTATAACGTGCAGATCTGGCACAGTGACTGGGACCTGGATTTTATAGACCCTCAGCCACCCCTACCCCACACCCATAGCCTGCCCTTCCCACCTCCTTGTGGAACCTCCAAGGCAGCATCATCCTTCCAGGGTCCCTGTGTAGCCCCCATATCCCTACAGGCATAGTCCATGGTGAAGTTGGGGTGACATGGGGAGTTACAGGCAGAAAACAAAGACCCCCAGGATGATCATGGAGCATAAGGACAGTTCAGAGTCACAGGAGGGGTGTGGGTAATTTTCTCTAGAATCTTCAACTGAGAAGCATAAAGTCAGCTCCTGTGACTCTCAGCACCGACTGTCCCAGCCCTCGAGTCATGCTGGAAAAGTCCTCACAGATAATCTGTGAGATTCTGAAGATCGAAAGGGAACTTTGCCACCATCACTCAGCAATCCCTGATACCTATCTTTGGCCTAAACCTGCTTATGGGTCAGTTGGGACCCCTGCAGATCGAGGGGGACCTTCGCCATCATCATTTGGCTCCCCAGTGCACTCCTATGCACCACTATCTTCTGGATCACATGAATAAAAAATACCTTGGGATTAGGTTCCTCTGCGTGGTGATCATGTGGGGGTCTGAAAAACCCCATTTTCCACTGCCTGGCTCAGATTAATGAAGAGACTGATGCCCAGACAAATGGTCAAGTGAGTTTATTTCTGGTATCAGGGTTCAAAGCCCGCTCACAACCAAATGGAGGAAAAGAACCACGTGGAGCTTCTCATCCCTCCTTATATAAGCTAGGAAGTGGGAGGGGAAGAAAGGGGAAACATGACTTCCTTAAGGGCGGGGCTTCTGCCATGGTAACCAGGGTAACACGAATCACTGGTGAGGTAGAGGTGAGGATGGGGTTTCCGCCAAGGTAACGCTAATCATTGGTGAGGTAGAGGTGAGGGCGGGGCCTAACGTGTGACAACTTTCTTCTACACTTACAGGGTTGGGAAAACCAGACATGTGGTTCCTACACAATGGCGTCCCTCTCTGGCTGGAGTCTAATTTATATCATATTTCAAAGCTTTCATTAAAAGTATGTTTTTCGAGGCCCGGGAGATAGCATGGAGGTAAGGCGTTTGCCTTTCATGCAAACGGTCATTGATTCAAATCCCGGTGCCCCATATGGTCCCCCGCGCCTGCCAGGAGCAATTTCTGAACATGGATCTAGGAGTAACCCCTGAGCACTGCCGGTGTGACCCAAAACCAAAAAAAAATAAATAAATAAATAAAAAGTATGTTTTTCACTCCTTTCAGTCACAGATCCCAGTCAGAATTCAGTAGAGATAAAGATGGGGATTGACTCCTGGAAACAAGGTCCCCTCAGCCCTACATGGACCATGAGCATTAAGATCAGACTAACCAGCATCCCTGGGCACCTAGTGGATGCTTACTCTAGGGGTCTCTTGAGAATTTCTCAGGGTCTCAGAGCCCCCATATCAGCACAAAGTATTGGGGAAAGCCCTTGCCCCACCGCACGGTCTCACTGGGAGCTGCTGTAGCCTCATTTCTCAGGCTTTCCCTGAGTAGGTGCCACATTTCTAAAATGTCAAAGGTGTATTTGGGTACTGAGTGGGGTACTTCATGACACTAATTCCTGAGGGGACACATACCACAGCACACATAAACTTTTAGGGGAGTTGAGCTCACTAGATGTGTCCTCAGATTTTCCTGGTAGGGAGTACTAAAATAACCCCCACAGGGTTCCTCAAAAGGCCCGCTGTGGACACCTTTTTCTTCTGCATGGATGGTTGAGGAATTTCCGAAGGGATGTTTGGCATTACATTTTGGTCATTATTTGGCTATCTCTCCTTTGCAGATCCCAGGCATAATTGTGGCCTCTATCAAATTATTTGGCTCATAAATTCCAGCACCAAAGATTACTATAGAACCCCTTCTCTGGATAATATTTATTCCTAAAAGCAAAGAGAATATTTTTTCTCTTTTTCAAATAGGTACTTTCAGCTGCAGTTTCTGGTAATCAAGATCGAAACCAGAAAGCAGACCCTGGGCTATTGACTCTCCTTAGAAAAAGGGAACCACATCTAAGAGGATTTGGGTCCTTCCTTTACTTAACCTCTAAAACAATAGAGTCCATCCCAGTAAAGATGAAGTACCTAGATAATTCCTACTTCCTCCTAATCCTGATTTTGCATTTGAAGTAAGCTTGCAAAGAGCTGCATTGAATTGTAACCATTCCTTTGTAACTTAGAACTTTTACAGTCACACCCATAACTTAGGTATTGTTACTATTGTACTTTGTTTTGTGATTATTATTATTCGTCTCTACCTCTATGGCTGGTTTTACCCCTATAAAAACCCTGCCTAAAGATTAAATTTGTCGCACATCTGCCAGAAGAAGTGTTGACCCCACGTACTCTGTGTGTGGCATCACTATTCCATATTTGGCTGCTCTTGTTAACCTTTTTCCTCTCGTAAATGATTTGCTCTCCATGAGAGATGCTGAGACGAAAGAGGCCTGCAGCAGACACAATGATCTGCAAGGCTCCTGTTCTGGAGGGAAAAGCCAGCAGGGGAATGAGATGTCAGTGTACCTCACCTCTAGCTCTGGGGGACCCTGGACACAATCACGCCCAGGACTGAACAAGGACAAGTGCATGTGCCTGTATGCAAATATGTGCATGTGTGAACATATATGTGTGTGCATGTGGTATGTACAATCTCAGTGAAGAGGAGAGTTATCAGTTTTCCCAGGGAAGCAAAGTGCAGGCAGGTAGATCGGGGAGGGCCAAGAAGAGGAGGACAGGGACTGCCCCAGCACGTGATCAACTGATCCTTCTCCCCAGTAACAGCTTCAGTTCAAGTGGAAGTTGTGATCTCGCAGTCTGTCTGTCCATCAGTTGGGGCAGCAGAGGAGTTTGGGGAGAATTCCTGCTCTTCTCTAAGCTGAAGGGACCCACAGCTGCAGCACATGGAGCCCTACTCAGCCCCTGCTCACAGAGGTGCAGTGCTTTGCCAGGGGTTCCTGCTCACAGGTAAGGAGGGATTGTTTCTAGGGTCTGGGGGATGGAGAACAGACTAACTGGGTGTCTCCTGGGGAATAGGGTTCTAGAGGGGACACAGTGATCTCCTGGTTCCCATAGGAGAACACAAGGTTGTAGGGCAGGGGTCTTCAAACTTTTTAAACAGGGGCCCAGTTCACTGTCCCTCAGACCATTGGAGGCCCAGACTATAGTAAAAACAAAAATTATGAACAAATTCTTATGCACACTACATACATCTTATTTTGATGTGAAGAAACAAAACGGGAACAAATACAATGTGTGGCCCACGAGCCATAATTTGAGGACCACTGTAGGGTGAGATTTTGGGGGATCAGTACAGTGGGAAGGTGCCTGCATTGTACAAGTCTATTCCGAGTTCAATTCCTGACATCCTATATGGTCACCAAGTCTTGTCCAAGCGATCACTGAGTGAAGAGCCTGGAGTAAGCCCTGAGTACAGTGGATATATTCCTGAACAAACACTGGGGAGGTTCTGGGGAGACAGCTCAGAGGACTAGAGGCTTTGCATCTCGGCCAGCACCACTAGGTCCTCCAAGCACTGCCAAGAGTGACCCACAAGAACAGAGGTAGGAGTAATGGCTAAGCAGAAATAGATGTAGCCCCCCAAATTAACAGAAGATTTGAGTGTGGTTTTAGCAACAAAAAAGTTACCACAATGTGGACATGATGAGGGGCAAGAACATCTCAATTTCTGCTTTTCTTGAAAAGTGATATAATTCTCTATAAGATAACCAGGGGCACTAAATACTGCCCACACCCATTTTGGGACACACAGGTCCTGTCCTTACAGGCTCACATACTAAGGGCAGAAGACAATGAGGAATCTGCCCATCAGAAATAACAAGTATCAGGAAGGGACTGAGAGGACAGGGAAAATGGGAGGGCACTGGTCTAGCTGCAGCCATTCTGACACCACCAGGAGAGACCCTGAGTGAATTTAGAATTCCACCCGAGGAAAACCAAAACCAAACTCCCTAGGGGCCGGCGGGGTGGCGCTAGAGGTAAGGTGTCTGCCTTGCAAGCTTAGCCAAGGAAGGACCGAGGTTCAATCCCCTGGCGTCCCATATGGTACCCTGAAGCCAGGGGCAATTTCTGAGCGCTTAGCCAGGAGTAACCCCTGAGCATCAAACGGGGATGTCCCCCCCCCCAAAAAAAGAAAAAAACCAACCCCCTAAAATAAAGACTTTACAATGAAGGAGTTGAAGCAGAGGATCAAAAAGCATCGCCCAAGGGCTCCTGAGTAGAGCAAAATCTGAGGGCAAGTAGGGAGGGAGGCAACAGACACTGGGGGAGAAAAGAATAGAGAACAGGGCAGGGACTAACGTGAGGATTGTCCTGATGCTGTCTTTGACCTGTGGAACGGATGGACGGACACACACACACACACACACACACACACACACACACACACACACACACACAGAAACTTTGAGACTTAGGTCTTATTCCGTATCCAGGAGCCATCTATCTACCCCCTCCATGGCGAACCTACGGCACGCGTGCCAGCAGTGGTACGCGAAGGCCTTGCAGCTGGCACGTGAGAAAGGGTCCGAAATTAAGAGGTGAGTGTACCGGTGTCTGCTTTGCAGCTCACCTGGCAACAGGGTTGGATTGGCCATTGGGAGGATCAGGCATTGTGCGGCAGTTTGGGCACTCAGATTCAAAAAGGTTAGTCATCACTGTAATCTACACAAAGTAAAAAATGTTAATACAAATTTTCTCTCTCTCACTTGTTCTCTCTCTCCCGCTCTCCCTCACTCACTCCCTTCCCCCTTCTTCAGTCTCTCTCTTCACCCTCTGGAACCAGCCCATCTGCCCAGGTGAAAGTTGACTCAGTGCCACCTGATGTTGCTGAAGGGAACCCTGTCCTTCTACTGGTTCATAATATGCCCCAGGATACTGGAGCAGTTACCTGGTACAAGAATGACATTCAAGACAACACAAGATTATAACCTGGACAGCAAAGTCAGAGAACATAACCCATGAACATTTGTACAGTGGCAGAAAAACCCTTTACCCAATGGATCCCTGTTGTTCCAGGACCTCACCAAGGAGGACACAGGGAACTATGTCATTCAAGTGGTCACAGAGAATTTTAAGACTTCCCAAGGATTTGGACTTGTCCGTGTGCACTGTGAGTGATTTTGCTCTGACCTCGGGTGCTGGGGAGGGAGTGACTCCAGTCACAAGAGGGGGTCAGTTCTGAATGGGATTGTTCCTCACCCTATAAAGCTACCCTCTTTGAGCCTTTGTGCAAGACCCACATGGAAAGGGAAAGATCTAAGTCCTTCCCAGAGTGGGGCCCTACAGGCTCCCCTCTTAGAAAAGAGCCAGTCTGTGAACTTGCCCAGCACAGAAAGGACAATTCTGGTCCAGTCACTGAATTCCAATAGTAGGAATCTAAGAAAGACTGTCAGGGTTAGTCAGACAACTAACCTAAGCACACCCCAAGATTTCCAGAGACTCAATCTGGGAAGCCCCCACAAGGCCTAACTCCATGGCCCTGGAAAGTCTGTCCAGATACGGGGGATGGGTCTTGAAGAACAGTGGAAGGGGGAAGGTTCCCAAGTCCCAGAGTGCCAAGGGGACTGAGCTAGTGTCATCCAGAGTCAACCAGGGTCACATGAAGCAGGGACACAACTGTCCTCCTCAGACTCAGCACCAAGAGGGAGTATGGGGACAGGTCCCCAGACCACCAATCATATACCTGGCTACTTCAGGACCTTCCAGATTAAGGTCACCTAGAAGGGGCAGAAGGAAACATACTCCTGGCAGTCTCCCAGGGAACAGTAACAGCAGAGGCCACACCTGGGCACAGTTTCACTCTCCCAGACTTTCACAGTAGTAACTGACCCAGTAACATTTCCTCACAGACACTGCCTGTTCCACAGAAGGAAATTAAGGCAGGCACAGAGCAATAGTAACTGAGTTAGTCACTCAGAACATGACCTGCCAATCAGTCAGGATAAACCAAAACAAGCAGAGATCTTAGGTATCTCTCAGAGGAAGACATCCTGGCTTGGAGCGTGAGCACAGGGAAAATTAATCTACAATTCGATGCTAGACCTGAATTTTCCGCATCAACACTGAGTATGGAAATGCCCAGACCTGCTGCAGTAGTGACCCACCTCCCTGTACAGCCTGGGAACAATTTGTTGACTTGTGGATCCCTTCCCTGGAGAATCAAGGAAAGGCCTTTCCCCCCTAGACCCCACCCCCACACCAGCACAGGTTCCACATGGAACCCTCAGACTCTGTGATGAGAGAATGAAGTGATGGTAGATGAGGGTCTATAAACCTTTACGGAAGAGAACCCAGGTGCAGAATCCTGTAAGATTTTGTCCACACAGGACCCCTGTGTCTCAGGGCAGGGACATTGCCCCCCCTCTGATCGCTTTCCTTAAAGTACCCTGGAAATGATAAATAAACTAGGATAATTGGGGCTTTGGGGTACACCAGACCTGTTTCTTGGTCCTAGGCTTTCTATGACCTCTGAGTGTTAGAGGTCACATGAATGTACACTCGATTGGACCCTTCTCTCTGTTCTTTCCACATCCCTCTTCCTTCATCAGTTAGTGCTGCTCTGCTCTCACAGTTATCCCCACCCTGAACGTCCCTAGAAATTCACACTAAAGTAAATCTACTCTTAAGATGGTGCTAGATGGAGATGAAGGCCTTGGTCCGCCATCCCAGGCCACGTGGCTCCAGCTCCCACTAACTGGCAGGTCTGGAGGTTCATGAGAGCGGCAGGTAGAAATTTCACTCACAGTCAGGCTTCATGAGAGATAACATTTTTATTCAGCCCTAGCCATCAGATGTGGCTCCTACCATTTAAGGGTGCTAATCTTAGCTAGCCCTACATCTTTCATCCATGTCACCTCTGACCTACATGTTAGCCAGGATCCAAAAGGCAAAAGGGCAGAAAGCCAGAGATCACAGACCTAAATACCCTTCCAAGACCCCTCCCAGGAAATGGGCAGGGTTTACAGGTAAAGTGAACGTAATATCCGGTTCCCAAAGCCCCGCCCAGGAATGGGCAGGGCTCAGGCTGTTATCTGAACCCAGGGGTGAAGCTACATCACACTATGACTGATTGCCCTGTGTCCACACTCTAGCTCTGTGCCTAGGCACAGCTGCCAGGCAGTGGGAAAAACCCAGAACCACTGGGGACAATAGGCATGGCAAGTCCCCAGGTTGATACCAGAGGGTCTTCCTAAGAGTCCCTCCAGATTCGCTCCCTCCTGATGTCAACAACAGCATAGGGAAGCAAGATCCCAAGGTCTTCTCCTGCCCTGACTCCCAAAGGCCAAGCATGGTGACTGTATTCAGACTCAGATGTCCCATCCTGTGGAGTCAGAAAGATAATAGTGGGTAGGACACTTGCCTTCCACATAGCAAGCCCAGGTTTGACATTTAGAAGCAAATATGGTTTTGTGAACCCCTTCGGACTGATCCTAAGTACAGAACCAGGAGTAACTCCTAAGCACCACCAAGTATGGCCCCAAAAGAAAGTCAAATAAGGACCATGGACCCATATCCATCCGCCTCTTGCTCCTAGTGTGAGGTTCCCACTCCTCGTCAGTAACTCAGCCACGCACCTCAATAGGACCACGGCGATCAATATCACAGTCTCAAGTAAGTTCTTCCCAGGAGCATGGCATCAAGCTTGGGTGGAAGTTGTTTTTCAAAATACAAGTTTGGGTCAGAATTCATACTTTGTTTTTTGTTTTTGTTTTGTTTTTTTTTTTTTTTGGTCACACCCGGCAGTGCTCAGGGGTTATTCCTGGCTCCATGCTCAGAAATTGCTCCTGGCAAGCATGGGGGACTATATGGGACGCCGGGATTTGAACCAATGACCTTCTGCATGAAAGGCAAATGCCTTACCTCCATGCTCTCTCTCTGGTCCCAGAATTCATACTTTGTAAGTGGAAGTACTGGAAGCAGTTTACAGAGGGGACTAGTGTCCAGCTATTCTTTATATCTCAATAAATACCTCTGACCACATTTTCTGATGCCTGCTCTCTTTGCTACAAGGGAAATAGGTGACTTTGAACCTTTTCCTAAAGTAGAGATGGATCTTTCAGAGCTCAGGACAGAGTCTAATCTCTGTTCTGCCCTGGATTCTGCTCTGATGTCCTTAGCGGTAGAATCAGGCACACAGGGAAGGAACTTAATCTGTGTCTATCTTGAATCTCCAATAATGCTACCAATTAGCAATGGAGCTTTCCTCGGTCAAGGCTGCAGGGATGGAGATGAGGAAGTTTGAGAGACTCTGAGAAGGGTCCTGGTTTGACACTGTGTGGCACCAGCCAAATGACAAACCAAAGAACAGACCCCAAAGGGAGGGTGTTATGAAATGATAGTTCAGGCGGTAGGACAATTGCTTTACAGGTAGTCAGCCACCTTTCAATTCCCAACAATCCACATGGTCCTGTTAGTACTGCCAAGAGTGAGCCCTGACCTCAGACCAGGAGAAAGCCCTAAGCATTGACATGTGGGACCCCAAAACAAACAAAATCCAAACAAAACAAAACAAAAATAGAAACCGTGGATCTTATCCTGAGAGGGAAGAAGCAGGAACATAGATATTAAGGAAGTGAACAGTGCCAGCGTTTGATGCACTGTGATCCCTTTCTACAGATTCCTTCTCTAGGAGATTAGAGACAAAGGCTGGGAAGTAAACATCAACTCCAGATTGAAAAATCCCTGAGTTGGGAATAAACCAGGGTCTGAGGTCAGGAGGACTGGCTGGGCTGTTCTATTCTCTACTGAAATATTTTTTGGGGTCACACCCGGCAGTGCTCAGGGGTTACTCCTGGCTCCATGCTCAGGAATTGCTCCTGGCAGGCACGGGGGACCATATGGAGCACCGGGATTCGAACCGATGACCTTTTGCATGAAAGGCAAACGCCTTACCTCCATACTATCTCCCAGCCCCTCTACTGAAATATTTAACAAAGAAAATTCTTACCTTCTTCCTATAAAGCTACTATGCAAGATAGTGGGGTCTGACCATTTTTTTTATAAACATTCAGAAGTTGTAAGAAGGGAGACAGTGGGAGAATAATCCCACTGCTGAGGTGCTGGGTACTTGCTGAGAGGAGGTTACAGAAGTTGTTGACACAGAATGGGGAGTAGGTGAAGTTGGGGTTCATTTGAGGTAAAGGAGGAGTCAATGGTATAGAAGCTACCTTTTCCTTAGAGGTTGTCACCAGAATATACACTCTCAGTGTTGTGTGGTCCCCTCCCATGCTCACTGCAGATCATTGTGGCAAAGGGGGAGTGAAGTTTCAGAGAAAGGAATGAGCCCAGGTCTTAGCCCCTTGGTTCACATCCACTCATTTCTTCACAGAACCAGTGGTACCACCCTCTATCCAAGCCACCCACTCCACAGTGACTGAAGATGTCAGTCCCGTGGTCCTGACCTGCCTCACTAGTGACACTGGGGTCTCCACCCAATGGTACCTCAATAATAAGGATCTGCAGCCCACAGAGAGGAGGAAGCTGTCTGCAGACAACAGGACCCTCACACTCCACCCAGTCCTGATGGCTGATGGGGGAGACTTTGAATGTGAGGTGTCCAACCCTGTCAGTTCCCAAAGAAGTATCCCCATCAGGCTACAGGTGACATGTAAGTTACCTGAGCCCACTCTCCCTCCCTCCTTCCTACTCTGGGCCTGAGCCACACAAAACAGTAAACAGTAGTGAGCAGGACAATGTCTCGGGTCTGAGATTCCAGCTGGCGGCTCTGAGCAAGGTTTCTGCCTCTGGAACTGACTGTTGTGATGAGGACCAGTGGGAAATTGATGAGGTCTATACTTGGAATTGGGCACCAGGGAGGTTTCTAGCAGTATCACCCCTTCCAGTTTCTCCCTTACTGTCCCCAATTCTGTGACTCTGCAGCCTATTTCTGCTTTTTGTTTAATTGTTTTTGTTTTGGTGTCAGTCAAGCAGTGTTCGTCTTCTTTTAAGCACCTTGATTACAAACATGATTGTAGTTGGGTTTCAGTCATATAAAGAACACGCCCTTCACCAGTACAACATTCCCATCACCAATGTCCCCAGTCTCCCTTCCCCACCCTGCCTGTATTTGAGAGAGGCATTCTACTTCTCTCACTCATTAACATTGTTAGCATAGATGTCAGTGTAGTTACTTCTCTAACTGCACTCATTACTCTTTGCAGTGAGCTTCATATCATGAACTAGTCCTTCTAGCCCTCATCTCTATTGTTTCTGGGTATTCTTACAATAATGTCTTTTATTTTTCTTAAAACCCATAGATGAGTGAGACTATTCTGTGTCTATCTCTCTCTCTCTGACTTATTTCACACAGCAGAATATATTCCATGTGTATCCATATATAGGAAAATTTCATGATTTCATCTCTCCTGACAGCTGCATAATATTCCATTGTGTATATGTACCACAGTTTCTTTGGCCATTTATCTGTTGAAGGGCATCTTGGTTGTTTCCAGAGTCTGGTGCTGCAATGAATATAGGCGTGAGGAAGGGATTTTTGAATTGCATTTTTGTGTTCCTAGGATATATCCCTAGGAGTGGTATAGTTGGATCATATGGGAGCTCAATTTCCAGTAGTCATCTTTATTTTTTTTAATTATGAGAACAAAGATGCAAAGAGGACAAGGTAAAGTTACAGTGAAAGGACAATCACACATAAATAGAATTATCAGACGTACCCTTGCTGATATCTTGACTTGGAACTTTTAGTCAAAGAACATTAAGAAAAATAAAACATAACTCATGTACAATTACTTTGTCCCTCAAGTCCCCAAACTGTAATACGTAATATTTTTTTTTTGGCTTTACAATGTGCAGTTATGGAGTTCAGGGGTTACAAGGTAAGTCTCTTGTTCGGAGCTACTCTGCAGAAGAGAAGCGGAGGAAAGGCAGAGCGCATGGTTGGTGTTGGTCTTAAAGTCTCTGGGTGCCCAATTGCCCGGCTCGATTGGCCCCACGTGGGTCGGGTGAGGCCATCTTACCGGTGTTGGTCCAGAGAAGCGGAGGAAAGGCAGAGCGCATGGCTGGTGTTGGTCTTAAAGTCTCTGGGTGCCCAATCGCCCAGCTCGATTGGCCCCACGTGGGTTGGGTGAGGCCATCTTACTGGTTCTGGTCCCGAGGTTTCCTGTTCGGAGCGGCTCAGCAGAAGAGAAGCGGAGGAAAGGCAGAGCGCATGGCTGGTGTTGGTCTTAAAGTCTCTGGGTGCCCAATTGCCCAGCTCGATTGGCCCCACGTGGGTCGGGTGAGGTCATCTTACCGGTGCTGGTCCCGAGGTTTCCTGTTCAGAGCGGCTCGGCAGAAGAGAAGCGGAGGAAAGCCCAGTAGTCGTCTAATTCTGGCTCTGCACTCAGTAATTATTACTGGTGGGCATGGGGAACTGTGTACAAGATTGGATTAGAACCTGGATTGGCTCAGTACAAAGCAAACTCCTACCACTGTAATATTGCTATTGTTCATATCTGGACTTTAGACTCTGACTCTTCAGGACAGAAGACGTCATGCTCTCCTCAGAGGACAGAAAGATCAGTTGGGAGGAATAAAAAGTTCTCCAGGGCACCTGCACAAGTGACACAGGGAAACACCCTCTAATCTCCTTCTTACTAAAGAGGGTGGAGCTTAGCCCTGGATCTGCCCTCTAAGACCATCAATAGTGACAGAAAAATAGAGGGAGGTGGCAGTGTGAAGAGAGGCTGAAAGGAAAGGGGGTAAGGGCAGGAGTTGGAACAATTTCAAGTTCTTAACCTGAGGGAAAAAAACTAGGTGGGCCCCATGGGACAGAGAGGGGAGACCAAATCCAAGACTAGAACTATGTGTCATTTCCTTTTTCCCTAAGTACCTGAAAATCCCATTGTTCCTGTGGGATGGATTTGTAACTTCTCTCAATTTGTCTCCCTCCAGCAGGAGGAGGCACCTTCCCAGTGGGGATCATCATGGGCACCGTCTTTGGGGTCCTGGTCAGGGTGGGGCTGGTAGCTGCCCTCAGCTACTACCTGTTCCATAGAAGGTCTAAAAGGTCAGAAGCCATTTTGGACCAACTGTCCCATTTGAGACTCACCCATATTTGCAACAGGGACACCCCTTCCTTGGATTTTAACTGGCCCCTCAGGCCTTCCCCTTTCCCAGGGATGTTCTCTCCTTCCCCAGTTCCTCTCAGCTGCGGCCTGTAGGACTGGCCCCTAAAAGCCTCACTGATCCAGAGCCCCAGTAGGCTAGCCTCTCAGCCAACTGCAAAACAAGTGCCCACGTCAGCCCCTCAGGTTCTGGATTCAAAGTCCCTTCCAGATGGAGACAGCTCAAAGGTTGAGCACAGACAGACACACAGTGCCCAGCTCCCTCCAACACATGCCTGAGCACTGACAGTGTGGCCTGGTGGACCCAGCAATGGCAGGTATCCCTGAAAAACTCTGTGTAACCCTTGAGGGAAAGGACCAGTTCACGATCTGAGCCCAAAAAGAGTAGAACCAGGCCAGGTGGTTTGGCTGGGATCAAATGAACTCAAGACGCTAATACTAAAGTTACAGTCCCTGACACATGTCCTGGAAGATGGGAGGCCCATGATACTACTCTGGGAGTTACTTGAATCTTCATGTCCAGCTTTGTGATGTAGGAGGGACACTGTAACCACCAGTTTGTTCCCAGGAGGCTCATATGAGGATTCCATGGATCCCACAGAGTCTCCCCCCTCTGACTTTTGTCTCTGTTCATTCAGAGCCCAAGACAGAGGCTGGTCCCCTGATCTCCTACTCTGCCCCTGCCCAGGGTTGTTCCTTCCCAGACCCTGCAGGACTCACTCTACTGGGTGCCCACTCCACCAGCAAAAATGGGGCACAATAGGGCAAATGGGGCCACAGGAGCTGGGAAGTAGGGCCCTCTTTGCTGTTGGACATGGGGGTCTCTGGCCCTCACCTAGAGATAAACTTTCTAGGAACCCAGGACAGCATGACCACAAGGAACAACAACCCCCCACATGCTCCCCAGGTGAGTAACCACCTGTCTGGAGCCGAAGGTAAGTCCTGACCCATGAACCTCCTGCCAATACCCAGGCTTTGACTTGGCATTGGGGCTTCTGAAGTCTCTAATGAAACTCAGAACAGGGGACCCCAATGTCATATCAGTGCTGACTATTAGGTTGGTCAGGAGTCATCCTGTCACCTGCCTAACCCCACAGTCATTAAAGGTTTCCCCAAAGGTTCCCCTTGTCCCTGCTGCTCTGGCAATGACCAAGCCCTCAGGGGTGCTCTCTATCTGGTGCTCACTCCTCATTTCTGTTTCCAGACCCTGGTGTACCCAGCATTTGTGCAGCCCAGGTAAGCCCAAGAGTCTGCCAGGCATGAGAGGGGGGTGGGGCCCAACACCTCATGACAAGAAGGGAACAATCTTAAAGAATTGAGCCAGGACCCTTCATAGATGGGGCCTCCACAGTCTCCCCTTTTGAGGTTCCCTTTGTTCCAACCAGTATGGTAACCTGGAGACCAGTTAGGGGAAGGTGCCCTTGGGTACAGAAAAGGTTCCTCTAACCTCTAATGGTGACATGCTGACACTAAGGTCAGGTCTATCCTAGAGTTGGATCTTTAAGGGCACAGAGCCCCCAGGAGAGTGATCCTCACTCTGTCTAATGATACCCCTCTTTTACTAACCCTCTCTCACCAACCCAGGCCCCCTTGCTTGACCATAGCCTGCTGTCCATGTCTATGAGGTGAGTGTGGGGATGAGACTGTATCCCCAGACCAGGGACCAGGTAATGGTGCTTCCAGGATCAAGAACATATGGTAGCCTCACAGCCACTGAACCCCTCTCAATATGGTAAGGGGACCAGCTAGGACACCCCAGAACAAGACTTGAAAAAAATCAGACTGACCTCAGACCACTTCTTTCTTTCCAGATGTTGCTGACCCCAGACTCAAACTTATATTGCAGGGTCCCCCCAAAGGCTGATATGGCACCATAGTGTCCTCGGGGAACCATCATAATCATCTGGGTAAACCAACATGAAAATGAACCCAAGCACCAGTTCTGAGTCCTTCGATGTTTTGGGGGTTCTACCTGAGTATCAGAAACCACTGGATTTCTGAAATCCTCAACAGATTTCCCTGAGCCCTGAATAGATCAGCGAAATAAACCAGCACTATTGCCCCACCCAAGAGTTGAGATGCTCTCAGGACAATGTTTAGGCTATGACCATCTGGGTCTGAGAAAATCTGAAAAAAGACCAGGCACATGATACCTCCTGCCTAAAACTTTGTACTTTGGATGCACCATCTCCTGTTCTTGGGGCTCAGGAGCATCTCCCAGTGAGACCAAGACCAATGTCTGTCCCTGATATGTGGGAGGGAAGAGAGATGTACTGTGGGAGGGATCCTGCTCCCCAAAATCCCATCACCTGAGAAAAACATAAGTAGCCTCACAGCCACTGAACCCCTCTCAACATCAGCCTCTGTGCAAGTGTGTGCCAGGCCTCAGGAGCGATGAACAAAAGGGGAGCAAGGAAGGTCAGCCAACGTAGGTGGATGTCCAATAGGGCCTCACACACTCTGCCTTGTGCCTTGTTTCCTGTGCTCCTCTCCCTGCTGATATGGACCTTGTGTATGGCCCTCACAAGTATCATGCTCTTTCCTAACCATATCCAATTCATGATGCTGGTCTTTGGATTTTCTATGTTTCCTGCCATGGGTTCAGGAGCTGTGACCTAAATTCAGAGGAGACCATGGGAGAAAGCCAGGAGGGAAGATCCAGAATTCAAGCCCAGAAAGGCCTTCAGAATGGCCACATGTTCTCAAACATCCCTTTATATCTGATCTACTGTAGTTGAGGACTCCTCAGCATGGCTTCCCTAGGTCAAAGGTCAGGACTCCTCTATCTCCCCCAGTTTTCCATGGGTGCCTTGCAGTGCTGCCATCAGGAAACATGACATCCTATTTTCCATATGCAGGTGGTAACTCAAGATAATCTAGAATAAAGAAGGAAGAAGAATCCAACCAGCTCAGTGTCTAAATAGCTCTCAAGATATTACCACATATCATATATATCTAGCATAGATTTTTTATCAATGAATCCCCAAAACTGTTAAGAATCTGTGTTATGGGGGGCCGGGTGGTGGCGCTGGAGGTAAGGTGCCTGCGCTAGCCTAGGACGGACCGCGGTTTGATCCCCCGGTTTCCCATATGGTCCCCCAAGCCAGGAGCGACCTCTGAGCACATAGCCAGGAGTAACCCCTGAGTGTCACTGGGTGTGGCCCAAAAACCAAAAAAAAAAAAAAAGAATCTGTGTTATGGTACTTGGAAAGATAGCACAGCAAATACAAGCTTGCCCTGCATGAGGTCCACCAAGGGTTAATCTCTAGAACTACTTATGGTTCTCTGAATCCCACCAAGAGTGATTCTTATACCCTGAGCACTTCTTTGTGTGGCACACAAAAAACCCCCAAGAAAACAAAAGAAAGATGTTCAAAGATATCCTCACATGGATTGGAGGGGTCCTCAAACTTTTTAAACAAGGGCCCAGTTCACTGTCCCTCAGACCATTGGAGGGCCAGACTATCGTAAAAACAAAAATTACGAACAAATTCCTATGCATACTGCATAATTCTTATTTTGATGTGAAGAAACAAAACGGGAACAAATACAATATGTGGCTTGCGGGCCATAGTTTGAGGACCACTGGACTAGACTAGGTAATGTATTTGCTTTATATGTGGCTGACAAGGGTCTGATACCCAGGACCATCAATAGTTTCCTGCTCTAGCGAAGAGTGATGCTTAGTGCAGTGCCAGGAGGATAAGCCCTGAACACCACTGAGTATGGCTCCCAAATCAGAAATAAATAAGTAAATGAATAATTTGATCACAGAAAATAAAAAACATATTATGTCATAAAGAGGTTAGCTAACATTATGGTAAATCACATGCAATTGACACAACATATTTCAAAGCATCTTTTCTAATAATGAAATGTCAGGTTTTCAAAGTCAGTTATGTATTAACAGAGTTGAAAAAAGAAGGATATAAGATATTGATGACAACAACAAAAATCATGCAAGTCCGAGAACAGACTGTTGGCTCAGCTCAACTGGCCTGCAAGTGTGGGGACACATACAGGGCCAGTCCTTGGAGCAACCAGTGCAAGGAGAACCCTGCTGGCATTTCCTCTCTGAGCCTGGCAGCTCTGTTATCCAGGGTACCTGGTAATACAAGCAATTACCAGGCATAGTCAGTCATGTGTGTGAACATCACAGCTAAAAGGGGTGCAATGTTGGGAGTTCTGCAATGATCAGGTGTGACCAGCACAAACAAAAAATGCAGCCATTGAGAGAACCACATGAGTATCTCAGCCAAGCCCAGCAAGCACTATACAAACTTCAGGCCAAAATATGAATTTTGGGTCTTGTGCACACATGGATGATCACCATAATAATGGAGAAAGACCCCAAGAAAGATCCTCAACCAGGTTTTTAGAACCCCAACCTGATGTGAGATGCTGGATCCCCAAAGCCAGGTCTGAGTCCTCCAGTCA
>PVKC010016355.1:0-20851 GCA_004027635.1 Crocidura indochinensis
AATAAGGTTTAATGTTATTTAAAATCTGCACAGGCTAACACTTGTATATCTAGAACTGTGGACTTATGCATGCATAATTATGGAATAAGGTCATTTCAGAAGAGAAATACATATTTTAAATGTTAAGGATTGATGAGAAAAACATTTGAAAAATAAAATTTAAAATAAAGCATGTAATAAAGGAGGTATGATAGCTTTTAAAAGAAAAGAAAGCATAATACAATGGTGAGAAATATTTTCTTCTTGAAGTAGATAAGCATATTATCAACATCTAGAAAGAGTAGAAATAAATGATATTTGGAGAAATCTTAGAAATAACTATTGATTCATTTGGAAAAATGTAATCCTATAAATTGATACAGGATAGGGGGGGATACCGAAGGTCAAAGGTATGACAAAAAACAGACTCAGAATGGTAAATAAAACACAAAGTGAAATTAAATGTTAAAACATGCAAAGATTAGAACACTCAGAATATTGTTAATAAGACAATGAAGTCAGAGAACATTAAAAATACAACTGATTCCAGATTTAATTTATCTCAGTCTAATATGTCTACAAGCAGCTCTTTTCAATTGCCATCTAGTCATCATGGTTGATTATTTAAAATAAGGTTTGCTCAGATATTCAACTGTATAATGATGATCTCAGATTGCAAAGTCCTATTTATGAAAATTGTAAAAGATTAATTTTCCATACTAATTCCTTATAGAGCTAAATAAAGTAATTCTATGTACAAAGATTTAGGATGAAAATAGTTTAGTCATAGCCAGAAAAAAATATTGAGATTATATATTATATAACATAATATATAATTATATATTATAATCTCAATAGTTCTTAGACTATTACTGAAATGTGAATATTCAAATGCTAAATAGCTTTATTGACTTTTTTGTAGCTTGCAGATATTGGAACATAAATGAAAAGGGGGTAACATTAACAATTGCTAGTTACTCTTCAGTTAAAGTTACCGTCATGATTATGGGGGAGCATGCCCAGAGGTGCTCAGGAGTTACTCTTGGCACTGAACTCAGGAATCACTGCTTGTGGGCATGGAATAACCACATGGGATGCTGAGAATTTAGCACAGGTAGGTTGCATGCAAAGGAAGTACCCTACCCACTGTCCTATCTCTGGCTGAGTTTTTCTAATAATTTTAACAGAAAAGTTCCATATCTGTCCTTCATAAGGGGAAAAATGTATCCTGCCTATTTCTAGCAATTTGATCTGATTTGAACAATTTACCACATTTTATCCCAACTCTTTCTTGTTTATCACATATTTGAAACATCCTCAAAATTACTACTAGTATGTAAGGCATAGACTTAATAAAAATCTACAAAGTTTCATTATTCATTTTCCCCTTTGTTCTAACTTATTAGAAATTTATTTTGACAGTATTTTTCTTGGTTTCACTTGGACTCTCAAAATTCTTCTTCTGTCACTAGACAGTTACAGTTAATCAAAAGGAGAAAAGCAATGTGGAGAAAGAGAGAGAAAACTCTAGGAAGCAAAGATTGCAAGATGTCAGATTTAAGTCCTGAGTTAATTTTCATGAACAAAGGAAGCACAAAAAAAAGTGAAAAAAATCTATTTTCATAAATAAACAAGGATTGGAGACTGGAGGGTTTTCAGAATTGGCCCTATGATCCTTAAAAGTTAAACCTATTCATTTATCTTTATCTTAATAGTTTCATTGGGAAAAGTTAATGAAAACAGATTTTACATTTTCAACAGATTAAACATAGAGGCGTTTGCTGGTTGAATTCTAAATAAAGATCTTTATATTTCATTTGTGCGAGTTTCACACTTATTGAACAAATACCTTGTAAAGGTATTCACACTTCCATTTTACTCCTAGGCTACTATCGTGCATTTTAAATAATTATTCTTGCATGTGCTATCTAAAGCAGATGGGACTAATTAAAATACCATTCAAAGAATACATGAATTCTTAATCAAAGTATTAGCAACAGGATGTCATCACAAACATGTTCTTATGTTGAGAAGAAAGCATAATGAAAATTATTCTGAAAATAATTCGAACTTGAAAAACTAAACCTTTTAAATTCCTCTTGCACCTCCTAGTGGTTAAAAACAAACATTTTGATGAATTCGAATACCTTAAATCTGCAAATTCCCAAAATTGTATTGCATATAAACTATTCAGATAGCGAAAAGTAACAAAAATTTCAGAGATTGCTAGATTCTATACATTTAGGGTAAGAAGAGAAATTAATCTCATATATGCACATACAATGTCATCTCTTTATAAAAATTAATTTATATGTTCTTTTCCATTGATACTGTGATTGATATAATTACAAATATAACAGCAGACACTTGCTCCTTAAACATTCACATTTCTCACAGCTTTATTTTTTTTCAAATCATACCACGGATCTTTAAATATCTCAAACAAGAAGAAAAGTCCTTTCAAAAGACAATTTTGAGCAATTTCTTTTCCTGGAACACAGAAAGGGAATAAGTATCATTGTAACTCATCAGGGAAGTAAAAACACTTTTAGAAAGGACCTAGTGGATGTAATAAGGGTTGCTTTTGGGGATTTTTTATTTATTTGATAATAATAGGGAAATACAAAACTTCAAACGATTATGATAAAAGGGAAGTGATATAAACTTGATGCAATGATGAAAAAATGGGAGAAGAAAATATACAAGAATGCAAAAGAATCAGAGCAAAGAAGGAGAAAATTACATCAGAAATTCCATAAGAAATAATCATTTCTTTAAACAAAGTATGTATCTAGCCAGTCGTGCAAGCATGCAATTTTTTGTCTATGACCTTAAATTAAAAAATATTAACAGGCATTATTTATTCTCTCAGTTTAAAAGGGGGCAAAACAAAACACCTTTTAAATGTAAAACCGTATTTTATTCTTTAAAGTTACTTCAATCTTGTCCATATTAGAACCCAAACCAGAAAAAAATATTTTCTCAAAAGTGTGGGTTTTCACAAACTTAACTCTGAATGGAAAAAAAAATTACTGATTCTGCATGTTCAGTCTATGAATTTGACTTTCCTTATGTATAATTGGTCTCCTGTAGCTCATCTCATGTTTCTCAAAAAAAAATCACAAAGACAACGTCTTGAAAATGAGAGGAAGGTGGGAAAAAGTAGCTAGCACTTGCAGAGATTTCCTGGCAGACTGTATATGGAATTGCTCTTGAATCACTCCTGCGTGAATCAAAAAGAAATACACAGCAGCAGCAGCAATTAAGGACGATGTCACCATCATACCAAGTTCAGGATTGGGGGAGGAAAGAGGGGGGGCTGAGTGAGAAGAGGAGGAGGAAGTAGAGAGAGAAGGATACATCCTGAAGAGATCATCCCTGAAGAACTGACAGCTTTCTCCTATAAATATATATGGGATGCTTAGAGCATCTCTCAGAGTTACAAAGCAGTTGGAGGCCAGAGGGAGCTAGGGAATAGAAACTTCTGCTAGTCTCTGGCATTTCAAACGGTTCTAGGGCATGATGGTAGGAATGAAAATTCAGCTGGTGTGCATGCTTCTTCTGGCTTTTAGCTCATGGAGTCTATGTTCAGGTAAGCTCAGCAGCCTTCTAAAGTGATTCCACTTGTCCCGGTTAATTTGTTGCGTTTTTTTCCCTTCTATTTATTTATTTATTTATTTATTACACTAATGTATCTATCTACGGGGAAAAGCTTCCTTTCTCTTACTCTGCATTTGCTTACTAGAGCTACTAGCAATTTCAGTCTTTAGGATTACAAGGCTGTTTCTTTGTCATTGTTAAATTTGTAAAATGTTAAAAAAGATTTTAATGAATCATTTCATTTCCCTTAGTATGTACAGGGGAGAAAAATACCCCCTCCAAATTAAATGAGACTGTTCATTCACTAGAAAAGAGAAGGGCAGATGTGTTGCTTAAGAAAGAGGGGACTCATGTTGAAAATTCACTCCTTTTCTCATCTTCAGACTCCTCCAAATAATTTGACAGTGTTGAGATAATGGAACAAAATCGATATTGAATGAATAAATGAAGACTGTGTGTAATTTATTTCTAGATGCAAAATTTTCTTGTTTTCTAAAGTGCAAAATTATTCCAAGTTAATTTTAGGAAAAGAATTTATCTCATTTTTTTGGCAAGTCATACTTTTTTGTGAATTTAATATTTCTTCGCATGTCACTTAAACTGATTCAAATTGTAAGGCAAAATGAACTCTTATATTACTGGAAATGAACTTTATAGTGTTTTTGCATGTAACAATTAGAAAATATTTTGTGTTACTTTCAATAAGTCAGCTAGGAAATAGCATTTGAGTTTAAAAATAATGAAATATGACTACTGCAAATATGTTCCAGCTAAACTTTGAAAAATAATTAATCACATCACAATGGGAAGAAAAGAGAGAACCAAAGCAGCAAGAATCATTTTAACAATTTTATGATTATGTAGTCTATAAAAATGATATTGAAATATGCAAAAACTCAAACTAGCTCAAATTCATACAGTAATTTTATTATAAATTTAAATATATTAGGAGATACAATTTGTATCTTACAAATTCTTATATTTCTTTTATAAAGCTCTTAACTTATAACTTTGTAGTTTTTAGGCAAGTTAATAGCAACTGTTTTCAAAATTTTCCTTTATCTTGTATATCAGAACATGTTTTTGCTTAATACTTCGTTTTTAAACTCTTCAAACTTCTTAATGTGATAGGTCAATATTTGTGAAGACTTTTATATACTTTTAATAATGACTAAAAATTCTGCTTATGTTTTAAATCACTGATCTGCCCCTAATTAGAAAACAAGAATTCTGGTGTTGTAATTTATTTTGTAGATACAATTCAACAAATGCTTTTTTCTATATTTATATTTGTCTTCAACAAGTATTTCATTTTAACTTCTTCTTGATGACTCAGTGATCAATGTATGTGAATAATTAATGATTAGTTGTTTTCTGACTTTATTTTTATTGTAGTATAAATTTTTCTTATTTGAAGTTATTCATCAATAAAAATACATGATAAATAATAAAGAATATTTTTTAAAATACAATCCATTTTAACACTATTGAGATCTTGATAAAACTACATATGATAATTGTGCTTTTCCTTAAGTTTACTTAACTGCTTGTAATAAAAATTGTTAAATAACATGTTATTCATTCTTGTAAAGTAGAAGTGTGTTTTGTAAAATAATACCTCAAAATAAATCTAAATTTTTATTCTAAAATAAAAAGGTATAATTTTTTGTTTTAAGAATGTCATATGTATAGGTATTTTATATCTTATTATTTATATAATAAGCTTATAATTTATGTATACCTTTTATATACATTTATAAAATAATCAGGAACCAGTTTTTCTATTTTAAGAATGTCATATGTATTGCTATTTTATATCTAAATATTATTTATATACTAAGCTTATAATTTATATATATTAATTTTATATAAATTTATAAATAATCAGGAACCATATTTTTGTTTTAAGAATGCCATATGCATAGCTATTTTATAATATCTAAATATTATTATTTATATTTTCTAAACATAAATTCAGTGGTCCTCAAATTGCAGCCTGCAAGCCACATATTATATTTGTTCCTGTTTTTTTTTTTCTTCACTTCAAAATAAGATATGTGCAGTGTATATAGGAATTTGTTCATAGTTTTTTTTTTTATGATCTGGCCCTCTAGTGGTCTGAGGGAAAATGAACTGCCCCCGTTTAAAAGTTTGAGTGCCACTGAATTATTACCAATTACTAGCATTATTTTTAGTAAACCTAATCAGAATTTTAGATGAAAAATTAATTGAGCTCCAAATTAATATTATTTATTATGGAATATAGTCATGAGTTTTTATTATTGAGTTAATATTAGCATAAAATAATACTATGTTTATTTTTTAAATATTGCTTTAAAATATATATCCATAAGAAAATAGTATCTTTAGAGATTATTCTAAAATATAAGAGATTAACAATATTATTACATGTGTGACTATATGGTAATCATGTAGTTTTTATTTTATTCAGATTCAGAAGAGAAAATGAAAGCATTAGAAGCAGATTTATTGTCTAATATACATACATCAAAGGTAAATTTATTTTCTTCACTAAGAATTGAAAATCACATTAACTATCATTAAGAGCATGGTATCATATTTTTCTAGTAATAACTTCTCAAGTCTGAAAAGTTTGAGAAGAGGTATTTTTTTAGAACATTTCCCTTAAGTTTAAGAGTATTGATGTCATATGGAAATAAATTATAGTGACTATCAATTACTATGTTGTGAACATAATTAAATAGTCATATGTTATTTATGTGGACAAATGAACATATTTGGAAAAATCAAGTTTCAATTCCTATCCTATAAGATATGGTGAGAAATAATATTGCCCTCAAGCTAAACTCATACATGAACTCTAGGACAATATTACTTTTTTATTACACTGATAAAAGTAAAAAAAAAAGGTACCTAATTAAAAATAAAAGTGTTTGGTAACCCATGCAATAAATGTGTTGGTAAGTAAAAGGGACTAACAAGCAAGAATCTGAAGATCCAAATCTGAAAATGTCATTTATGAGCTATTGATTTTCAGCAAGTAGGTCAATCATTGTTTCTTTTATCAAATACCAGGGATGGGGGTACATAATTTTCTTGATGTTTTCATCAGATCTATTCTGGAATTAAATGATAGGAAATATCATTACATATATACATGTATAACTTACTGTGTTTATACAATAAGCAAAACTTCATATGCAGGTCCATATTATGTCTCTTTTAGGGTTTTAAAGTTGACTTTTCTGAGTCATAATCTGTATCTCAGAATTACACTCATTGGGATCTATTTCATTATTATGCTACCACATATTAATTGTTTTTCCAAAGAAAATCGTGCAGTAAATATTTAAAAGAGGTTAGCTTTGAGAACATAATCCTGAAATAAAATATAATGCTCAAAAAATATAAGAACTTAGCCAGTCATCTAGTATGATTACTGCTACAGTAACAAAATTCCATATATAAGTATTCAAGTATTATCATAGTAAAAACACAAGTCTCATCTGATTTTGGAAACTAATGTTCAAGTTTTGCCATCTTAGTTTTCTTTTTCTTATTGGAAAATCATCTTTCAGGTGCAACAAACCCTAAATTTGTAGAGAAAATTATATATCATAGATGGTAGGAAGGGGAAAATACCATATTATTTTGGTTTTGAGTGTATGGGCATATTATAGGGATGCTAACAAAGATATTAACATGAATATGGCCTTTCAAAAGATATTTTGAGCACATATGCATTTTAATGATTATTCAGATCTATGACATTAGAATGGATTGAAACCAAAGTCTATCACAATTTGGTAGGTTTCATGTCAACAATGACCATATTTAGTTAGGTCTTTTAATAACCAAATATATTCATCTATTTATATTTTTGTTTGCTTTGGGGGCCTTAGGTAGTAGTACTGAGGGCTTATACCCATTACACCTAGTTAACTGAATTAGTGTTTTTGAAGCATATTTTACAGGCCAGTTTCTAATTTGTACAAGCCTGACCAGCATACTGAATTTTAAATATGATATTTGCTTGGTGCTATGTTTTTATATAGACATTAATGCTACCTGCATTATTTTGTTTACCATTCTCTTTTGTTTGTTGTGATTTTTGCTTTCTTCTTTTCTTTCAAACAGATTGTAGGACTTGAGGAATAGCATAGATAGATTATACTTTCATTTGATACACCCAGGTTTAGTTAGTGTCTTACACATATATGATCCCCCTATCGTTCCCTGGGTGATCCCTGAAAACAGTTGGATTTGAGTGACCCAAACCCACACTCCTCACCACTTTTTTTTATTAAAATCTTCTAAGATATCCTATAATACTTCAGACTGACAAATTAACTTTGTGTTATTTTTGCCAACACTTCTAATTTTCAGTCTGCTAATATTTTCCAGACTTTTATTTGCAATTTAATTACCTTTGGAAATAAATTCAGAAAATGGTTGTCCTATCACTACTAAATCTCCCCATCAGAAATTTATGATTAGGCAAATAATTTAGTCTTTTGTGAAAAACGTATAATTTTCTTCTTTTGAGATTCTTTCATTTTTGTTAATTTTTGCTAATTATTTCATATTGAGTTATCTTAGGTATGTTTTTTCTGTTTTGGGGGGCCACACCCTGCGACGCTCAGGGGTTACTCCTGGCTATGCGCTCAGAAATTGCTGTTGATTTGGGGGACTATATGGGACACTGGGGGATTGAGCCACGGTCTGTCCTAGGTTTTTAAGTTCAAAGCAGACACCCTACCATTTGTGCCGCTGCTCTGGCCCAGCTATGTTTTTTTCATTGACTATTGTCACATGTAAAAGTTGTTCCTGGGCCCGGGAGATAGCATGGAGGTAAGGCGTTTGCCTTTCATGCAAAAGGTCATCGGTTCGAATCCCGGTGCCCCATATGGTCCCCCGTGCCTGCCAGGAGCAATTTCTGAGCATGGAGCCAGGAGTAACCCCTGAGCACTACCGGGTGTGACCCCCCCCCCAAAAAAAAGACAAAAAAAAAAGTTGTTCCTGTCTAGAGTACAGATGGGAGTGGGGTGGGGAGGAGGGAGATTTGAGACATCGATGGTGGAAATGTTGTACTGGTGAAGAGGGGTGTTCTTTACATGGCTGAAACCCAACTACAATCATATCTGTAATCAAGGTCTCTAAATAAAGATATTAATAAAAAAAGCAAGACAGACCTTTCTCATTAAAAATTGTTCTACAAAAAATAAGAAAATTTAAAGTTTTGTGATTTTAGGAAAATTATAATTGCATATAAGTTGGTTAGCTGTAATTTTGTCATAAATATTAATGTGTTCACAAAAGTAATCATCTCACACTACAATAATTGTCCAAATACGCTAGTATCACCATAATTCCTACCCATTAGACAATAAAATGAAGTGTAACATATGAGGGCATTTAAACTTATTTTCTAATGATATACAAACACAAGATGTACACATATACTGAAGTTTTTATATTTCTATTTTCTTTCTTGGTTTCTGCATGTATGTGCATAGAAAGTCTATTACAAGTGACTACATTTTGTAGATAAATAAACAGAAGGCCAAGTGCTTACCTGCATGAAGTTGACTCATCACACTCTATGAACTGCTAAGTGATACCAAAAAAGATCCCTGAGTACAGATTCAAGTGTAATATTGAGTATAGCCAGTGGGGCCCAATAAATAAATACATTTATTGCATTCTAAAAATATGGGTTATGCAGCATGGACCCTGGTCAGTTTTGTGCTATGAAACTGTTAAATTAATTAACAGCGTATTACCAGCTCAGAATTATATTTAGTCCTAAATATAACAACAGAATAAAAACATTTTATTTCTTATATAACACATATTTTAACTGCCTTATATCTTTCATTTTTCTATATTCCAGACAAGCAAAGCCAGTGTTTCTTCCTGGAAAATGACCCTGCTAAATGTCTGCAGTTTTATAAATAATCTGCATAGCCAAACTGAGCTAACAGGGGAGTTCAGTGAGGAAGAACTAGTAGCAAAAAAGAAATTTCCCATTGCTTTAGATGACTTTAGTTTGGAAGCAATGTTGACGATTTACAAGGTCCAAAAAATATGTCACAGCAGAGCATTTCAGCACTGGGAGGTAAGAAAAACATAAGACAGGCATATATGTCATTATGATTAAAATAGTCACTTTCATGCACACTGGTTAGTTCAATCATTATCAATCATTATTATGACAAGACTAATTATATAAGAATGTGTTTGTATGACAATACTATAGTTACTTAAAGTGTTCTTTAAAGATTTGGAATTTAACTTTTTAATCAACTTTACTTATTAGTATGCATAGAAGGAATGTATGCATGGCATAATTTTGTGGTGGTGCTGGCAGAGAATCTAAAAAATTTAGAAAATACAAATGTTTTCTTAAAGCAGTGCTTCACAATTATTTTCTGTAATGCCCCCCTAGAAAGAAGAAAACATTTTTCGTGCCCCTGCGTAACTGTAAATAGTAATTTTATAAAAAAAATACTTTGACCTGCAAAACAAATTATATAAAATAATTTTAGCTTGTTTTTTCATAAAAGGTGATGTCTGGATTAATGGCTACAATGGGCACTTTTGCAATGCATAACTTTTCGAAGAGGGGTTTGAAGCAGGACACAGCAACTCTCAGCTCCAGAGACATACAGAGACATAAATACGGGACTTAGCTTATTATGACGGTGTTTGCAGAGGTCAAACGCTCCCCCCTTTTACGAAGCCTAGTGTCCCCATGTCTTTAATGTCTTAGAGTCATTAAATTCTGTGGGGCCAGAGGAACTGTAAAGAGGGTTGGCACTAGCCTGGCATGTGGTATATATTAACTCCATACACTGCCAGAGGTTATTCTTGAGCACAGAGCCAGGAATAGTACCTAGCATGGGTGTTACTCACAAAAGCAATAAAGACAAAAAACAATATTCAGGGTATATGTCTTGGATGTGTGTGTGTGTGTGTGTGTGTGTGTGTGTGCTGATATATTTGATTTTTATTTAACTTATTTAACTGTGGGAAAGGTAGCACTTGGTATCACTCAGGCTTTATGCTTGGTTCTGCACTCTGGGCTCAAGAAGCCCAAAGAAATGCTGGACGTCTAACCTGGGTCACCCATATTCAGTATAAAGCCCTATCAGTTGTACTACCTCTAGGGCTCCAAAGATTCTACATTTTAGTAACCTTCCTGAACATAAAAGTAATTGCCATTTTCTCTTACTACTCTCTCTTACATAAATTTATTTTTGATCAGCTAGAGAAAAAAACTAAGTAAGAACTTGATGCTCAGAAAATATTTCCTATGATATCACAAAGATGCTCTTGGAAAAATTGAAATATGAAGCATAAATTCTAGTACTATTTTAACTTAAAAACAGAAAAGATGTTTTATATTAAAAAACAAAATGCTGGTTTTGATTTTGTTTACTGAGCTATTCATCTCTTAAATGCAATGCTGATAAACTGTTCAGTTATTAAAATACTATTCATCCAAAAAACAAAACATGATTATTACTTGAAAAAATGTCAATTTATCCTACTACTATCTTATTACTACTATATGGAGATCTAGTACAAATAAGATTAGTAATATTATCTTAAATTCTATTGATTAATTTAACATAAAATGATAATTCCATCCAGAAGGTATCATGAGTAATTACAGGGTTGTTATTTGAGAAGCAAAAGATTAAGAGGGTCGAATATCATGGGGCTGGCGCAGTGATGCAAGTGGTAGGGCACTTGTCTTATAGGCACTAACCACTATCAGAGCAAGTGGAAATAATTTTAAAATGACCAATATTCTAAATCTGACTTTGTTTTAAATGGTTAAGTACTACAATAAAGAGATATCGAAGCCAGAGCAGTGACGCGGAGTGGTAAAGCCCTTGCTAGCCTAGGACAAACCGTGATTTGATCTCCTGGCATCCCATATGGTCCCCCAAGCCAGGAGAGATTTCTGAGCTCATAGCCAAGGGTAACCCCTGAGCCTCACTGGGTGTGGTCAAAAATACAAAAAGAAAAAAAGGAGATATTTGCTATTTAAATTTAGTTTTTGCATAAATTATCTATTTTATATAATACTTTTCAATGGCAAGATTAGGAGTTATTTTTAGGAGAAATTATTATCTTTGGAATTCTGTGTTTGTTTGCTTTTTGGGCCATACCCAGTGAGACTCAGGGGTTACTCCTCCCAATGCACTCAGAAATTGCTCCTGCTTTGGGTACCATATGAGACACCATGGGATCGAACCGTGGTCTGCCCTAGGTTAGTGTGTGCAAGTCTGACATCTTACCGTTTGTGCCACCTCCCCGGCTCCTATCTTCAGAAATTTTGTTTTTTGGTTTTTGGGTCATACCCGGCAGCACACAGGGGTTACTCCTGGCTCTATGCTCGCTCCTGACAGGCTCAGAAGACCATATGGGATGCCGAGATTCGAACCACCAACCTTCTGCGTCTAAGACAAATGCCCTACACCTGTGGTATCTCGCCAGCCCCTGGAAATTTTTAAGTGTAATTTCATTACTAACTCATTTTGAGCCTTTTGTATGTCACTAAAAACCCTTTCTAATACCACTGAGGTTAAGGTGATTTACTAGATTAAAACTTTATGTTTATTCTGATTTATGATTTGTCTCCAGTACATTTTTGCAAGTTGAACAAATAATTGAAGACATTTAGCTATATTTCTTCAATTGGTAGTTATGGTTTTGATGTAGAATGAATAATTTTAAAATACTAGCTCTTGAAGCCAAAGATAGAGAATTCAAAAAGGCATTTTTCATGCTGTCTAAACATGTTATTAGTTACAAAATCTTAGAAGAAAACACTTGATTGTATTGAACCTCATAGATTTTATCCAAATACCTTACTACACGAAGAACAAATAGTAAAAATTAAAATACACTTAAAATGTAATATTTTATGCTTCAAAGTTTTGTTTTTATCATCTGTATTTCAGGCCATCCAGGAAGAGGTTCTTGAAGGTGGAAATGATAAAAACGAAAAAGAAGATGTCATAAAAAGAAAAATCCCTTACATCTTGAAACGGCAGCTATATGAAAATAAGCCCAGAAAACCTTATATACTTAAAAGAGGTTCTTACTTCTACTGAGAAAATAAATATTTGAGATTCATCATATATTAATTAAACTTCAAATTATATTTGTGAGAAAATATTATCTCTTCTACAGTTTTAATTTAATGGATATAAAGTTTTTCTGTGCTAATATAGATTGAGCCAAATGTTTTCAAATAAATAGAAATTTTGAGCATGACGTGTCATGTATAATTGGAATAAATAGTAAGTCTTATTAAGAATGCTTTAATATTTTGAAAAATCATTAGGTTGTTTAGACTGTCAAATAGTATAAACTAAAATATGATAAATAATAAAACTCCTAAAAAAGACAATTCTATATACTGCTAGAAAAATATTTTTAACAATTATTTTGATATTCTTATTTGAAGGAATGTTTTATTAGTTGAGAAATCTACCTGTATTGTTCCAGTACTCAAGAAATCTCTTAGAATTGAGGAAACTAATAATGTTAAAATAGTATCATTTTAAATGAGAAAGCAACTGTTAATTATACCTATGTTAATGAATGATCCCTGAATACTTTTTTTGTTAAATGAAATTAACAGTTAATAAAAAGTCGTTAAGCTTTCAGAGTTGTTTTGAAGCAGGTTTATTTCCATTAGAAAAAATATATTTAGTTAATTTTGTTATTTTCCTCATACTTTTTTTGTTTGTTTTGTTTTTGGGTCACACCCAGCAGCACTCAAGTGTTACTCCTGGCTCTATGCTCAGAAATCACTCCTGACAGGCTCAGGGGACAATATGGGTTGCCGGGATTCGAATCACTGAACTTCTGCATGCACGGCAAACGCCTTACCTTCATGCTATCTCTCCAGCCCCCTTTCCTCACACTTTAGTCTTCTAAAAAGTGTTTTTTTCTTTTTATCCTCCTGAGAAAATGGTGTTGTTTATATTTTTTCAACTTGGGAAAACAATTTTTAAAAACAATTAATATATTAAATCGCAGATAAAGAGTTTAAAAATGTTTATGGTTGAATTTTTGTCAAACAATATTCCAACACCCATCCATTCATCAGTGTTCATTTCCTGCCCCCAAATTTCCCAGTTATTCCCTCAGTCATCCTACCCTACCCCACCTCCACACTCAATTTGCTTAAGGTTTGGAAATTATGGGTATGAATGGGCACATGGTTTATTTTAAATGTGAAACAGTGTCCTTAAAGTAGGTCATTTATAATGGGTTCTTGATCTTTAAATAAAAAATGTGCATGTTTTAAATAAATAAAATGTATATTGTGTAAAATTAAGTTATATTAGAATAAAATAAAATAGTAATAGTAATATAGCAATAACATGTAGGAAATGCAGAACTAAATGATAAACAAATCCATCATCATAATTGCAGCTTTTTATCACCTTTAGTTATCACTTGAATGGGGGACTACAAAATTTATGTATCAATTCATATGGAAGCTTGCAATTTTACAAAAAATTCTGACATATTTTGAGGAATCACTGTTTTCCTTTTCATAAAGACTAAACTGGAGAGCATTTCTCCCTCCTGAGATTAAAAGTTCCTTTCCCCCTCCATATCTGCACCTGATTAGCTGAGACTAGCAGGAAAGTTTGGCTAGTAACAGGACATACTGAGGAACCAGATCTATTAATTATAGACTGGGAAGCTTTCATCTAAGTGCTGTGAACTGAATTTTATTTACAAAATTAATTACAGTATTTACTGAAAGATCTCCACTCAATCAGTATCCTCATGGAAATAGTAGACTAAATAGAAATAAAAAGATTAACTTGTCAATGTAAAAATTAAAGGTCTGATATTAACAAGTGACAGATTAAGTTAAGAATATATGGGGCCCAGGAGATAGCATGGAGGTAAGGCGTTTGCCTTTCATCCAAAAGGTCATCGGTTCGAATCCCGGTGCCCCATATGATCCCCCGTGCCTGCCAGGAGCAATTTCTGAGCATGGAGCCAGGAGTAACCCCTGAGCACTGCCGGGTGTGACCCAAAAACCAAAATATATATATATATATATGACAAAGAGGCAACAGAAAAAGTATAGGGTTTAACATATTGGATTTTGTTTAATGCCCCCTTCAAAGAAATGAGATAAAGTTGAGAAATTTTAAGCAGAAAAGTGGCATGACTTTTTAAAATTGATATCTTTATTTAAACACCTTGATTACAAACATTATTGTGATTGGGTTTCAGTAATATAAAGAAAACCCCAATTCACCAGTGCAACATTCCCATCACCACAGTCCTAATTATCACTCTCCTAACCCCAGCCTGCCTGTACTCTAGACAGGCTTTCTACTTTCCTCATTCATTCACATTGTTATGATAATTATCAATGTAGTTCTTTCTCTAACTGCACTCATCACTCTTTGTGGTGAGCTTCATGCCATGAGCTGGAACTTCCAGCCCTCCTCTCTTTTGTTTCTGAAAATTATTGCAAGAATGTATTTCATTTTTCTTAAAACCCATTGATGAGTAAGACTATTCTGAATCTATCACTCTCCCTCAGACTTATTTCACTCAGATTAGAAGAATCCATGAACATCCATGTATAGAAAAATTTCATTAATTCATCTCTCCTGATGGCTGCATAATATTCCATTATATATATATGTACCACAGTTTCTTTAGTCATTATTCTTTTGAAGACATCTTGGTCGTTTCCAGACACTGGCTATTGTAAATAGTACTGCAGTGAATATAGGTGTAAGGAAAGGATTTTTGTATTGTATTTTTGTGATCCTAGGGTATATTCTTAGGAGTCCTATATCTGGATCATATGGGAGATAAATTTTGGAAGAATCTCCATATCGCTTTCCATAAAGATTGGACTAGACAGCATTCCTACCAGCAGTGGAAAAAAAGTTTCTTTCTCTCCACATCCTGCCAGCACTGCTTTTTTTCATTCTTTGTGATGTGTGCCAGTCTCTGTGATGTGAGATGATGCCTCATATATGTTTTGATTTGCATCTCTCTGATGTTTAGTGATGTGGAGCATTTTTCATGTGCCTTTTGGCCAGTTGTATTTCTATTTTTGTCAAATTGTCTGTCCATTTCTTCTCTCCAATTTTTTATGGGATTAGATGATATTTTCTTGTAAAGTTCTGTCAGTGTCTTGTATATTTTGGATATTTAATAGGTATAGGGTAAATATTTTCTCCCACTCAGTGAGGGGTTCTTGTATCCTGGGCACTGTTTCCTTTGAGGTGCAGACGCTTCTCAACTTAACATATTCCCATCTGTTAATCTCTGCTATCACTTGCTTGGAAAGTGCTGTTTCCTTCTTGAAAATGCCTTTAGTCTCAATATCATGGAGTGTTTTACATATGTTTTGTTCTATATACCTTATGGTATCAGTTTTGATATCAAGTTCTGATATCAAAATCCAATATCCTTTTGGATTTTACCTTCCTGTATCATGTTAGCTGGGGGTCTAAGTTCAATATTTTTGCATTGGCTGGATAGTTGCACCAACACCACCTGTTGAAGAGGCTTTTCTTGCTTCATTTAGGATTTCTTGCTGCTTTATCAAAAATTTGTGATTGTATGTCGGGATAACATTCTCTGAGTACTCAAGCCTATTTCAATACCATGCTGTTTTGATAACCATTGATTTGTAATACAGTTTAACGTTGGGGAAAGAATGCCACCCATATTCCTTTCCCTAAAGCTATTGCTTTAGCTATTTAAGGGTGTTTATTTTTCAAAATGAATTTCAAAAGTGTTTAATCCACTTCTTTGAAGAATGTCATGGGTGTTTTAGAGGGACTGCATTAAATCTGTATAAGGCTTTAGGGAGGAATGCCATTTTATTTATGTTGATCCTGCCAATCTATGAGCAGGGTATGTGTTTCTATTTCCGTGTGTCCTCTCTTATTTCTGGAAGCAGGGTCTTATAGTTTTCTTTGTATAGGTCCTTCATGTCTTTAGTCAAGTTGACTCTAAGATATTTGAGTTTATGTGGCACTGATGTGAATGGGGTTGTTTTCTTATTTCCATTTCTTCTCTATCATCATTGTTGTATAAAATGGCCATTGATTTTTGTGTGTTAATTTTGTAGCCTACCACCTTGCTATATGAAACTATTGTTTCCAGAAGCTTTTGGGTAGAGTCTTTAGGGTTTTCTAAGTAGAGTATCATGTCATTGCAAACAATGAGAGCTTGATTCTTTCTTTTCTATCTGGATGCCCTTGATATCTTTTTCTTTCCTAATCGTTATAGCAAGTACTTCTAGTACTATGTTGAAGAGAAGTGGAGAGAGCAGGCAACCTTGTCTTGTACGAGAATTTAGACGAAAGGCTTTTTAGTTATTCTCCATTGAGGATAATATTTGCTATTAGCTTATTGTAGAAGGACTTGACTATATTGAGAAACATTCCTTTCATTCCCATCCTGTTGAGAGTTTTTATCAAGAATGGGTGTTGGACCTTATCAAATGCTTTCTATGCATCCATTGATATGATCTCTTGGTTTTCCTTTTTCTTTTTGTTGATGTTGTGTATTATTTTGATAGATTTATGAATGTTAAACCATTCTTGCATTCCTGGGATGAAACCTACTTGATTGTAGTGAATGATCTTCTTGATGAGGCATTGAATCCTATTTGCCAGGATGTTGTTGAGGATCTTTGCATCTGTGTTCATCAGGGATATTGGTCTGTAATTTTCTTTTTTGGCAGCATCTCTGCCTGGTTTGGGTATCAAGGTGATATTGGCTTCATAGAAGCTGTTTGGAAAAATTCCCGATTTTTTTAATTACATAAAAGTGTCTGGCTAGGATTGGTATTATGTCCTCTTGAAAGGTGTGAAAGAATGCATTAATAAATCTATTGGACCTGGGATTTTTTTTTGGGGGGGGCAGACATTTGATACAGCCTCTCCAGCAGTGTAACAACAGCCAAGGACAGATTCAGTGAACTGGACGATCAAATGCAGAACAACTTCATACAGCAGAAGAGACTGGAAAAGAACCATCAGGCAAATGGTCAGACAATGAAAAAGTACTCAAAGAATATGAACAGGTGAAAATAGAATTCTTTTACAAACTCAACAGAAACAGCATAAGAATCATTGGAATCCCAGAGGCCAGGAATTTGGTCCACAAGAAGAATCAACAGTGAAATACATCATCACAGAGAAACTACCGGAGCTAAAGACTGCATGCAATTAAAACCTGCATGCCCAAATATAGCAGCTAAAAGAGACCCCAAAAAACCCCACCCCAAGACACATCCTAGTCACAATGATGAATCCTACTGATAGAGATAGAATACTGAAAAAAGCAAGATCAAAAATGGAAATTACATTTATAGGAGCATCCATAATATTTACAGCAGACATGTCATAAGTAACTCTCAAGCCCAGAAGAGAGATATTGGTCGGATATTGTGACAAGACTGAATGAAATGGAGGCTTCACTTAGACCCAGTTCAACTCATGTTTAGGTTTGAAGGAAGGCTACATAGTTTTACAGATAAGCACAACTCAAAAACTTCAGAGATGCAAAACCAACCTTAAAGGAAAAAACTGAAAGTTCTACTTTAAGACAGCAACACACCAAACTTATACACAAAGATGACATTAAATCCTATGGCAATCATCTCCCTTAATGTCAATGGACTAAATGCACCAATAAAGAGACACAGAGTGGCAAAATGGATCAAAAAATTGAATCCAACCTTCTGTTGCCTACAAGAAAGACACCTGAACAGTCAGAACAAATGTAGACTTAAAATCAAACGATGGAGAAAAATCATCCAAGCAAACAACACCCTTAAAAAAGCTGGGGTGGCATTATTGATATCTGATGACACCAACTATAGATTCAGAAAAGTTGTAAGGGACAAAGTTAGATACATATCAAAGGATATGTGCAACAGGAAGAAATCATACTACTACACATATATGCACCCAATGAGAGACCAGCAAATTCTCTAACAAAACTATTGACAAATTTGTAAGAAGACATCAATATTAACACAATAATTGTGGGAGACTTCAACTTGGCCCTGTCAGCACTTGATAGGTCAAATAGACTGAAACCCAATGACAATATATTAACCCTGAAAAGAGAAATAGAATAAAAAGCCTAGTATATATATATATATATATATATATATATATATATATATATATATATATATATGATACTCCATTCCCAGAAACCTGGATATATATTCTTCTCCAGTGCACATGTGACATTCTCCAGGATAGACCACATTCTGGCACATAAAACATACTTCCATACAATCCATACAATCAAGAGTACAGAAAGGATACCTTAGCTGACCCAAGGCTCTGAAATTAGATGTGAACTACAAAGGGACACAGAAGAAGAATGTTAGCAACTGGAAATTAAAAAGTCTGCTACTGAACAACCAGTGAGTCTGAGATGAAATCAAAGAGGAAATCAAAACTTCCCTGGAAACAAATGGCAATGAAGATACAAGCTATCACAATCTAAGGCACATAGTAAAAGTGGTCCTGAGAGAAAAATTTATAGTTTTGTAAGCACACATCAGGAAGGAAGAAGGGGCATACCTGAACAGCTTAACAACACAGCTTAGAAAATTAGAAAATGATTAATAAAAGGAACCAATAATAGGGAGACAGAAGAAAATAACAAAGTTCAGAGAAGAAATAAATTAAGTAGAAACCCAAAACAACCCGAAAGATTAACTAAAGTAGTTGTATCTTTGAAAAACTAAACAAGGTTGATAGACCATTGGCAAAACTCACAAAAAAGGAGAGAGAGAAACTTGATAACACATATTAGAAATGAAAAGGGGGAGATCACTACAAATATTGCAGAGATTCAAAGGGTAATCAGAAACAATTTTGAGAAACTCTGTGCCACTAAAAATGAGAAGCTTGAAGTAATGGATAAATTTTTGGTCTCTTCAAACCTTCCTAGGTTGAGTAAGGAGGATGTAGTATATCTAAACACTCCCATCAATATTGAGGAAATTACAATGGCATGACTTCTTAAAGGTGATATCACTTCAAAAATACAAAGAATGAATTAGGTAGAAGTGATCACTGAAAACAAAGAAAACATAAAATCATTAGTGGCAACTGAAGACGGAATGACTCAAAGGCAATTAGTGGAATGTAGAATTAAAAATTATAATAAACAAAAAAATTATAATAAACATCAGAAGAAAAAGACAGGATTTGCTACTTACACAAAAAAAATGATTATGGGTGGTTTGAAATGATACCCATATTATTTTTTATCTTTCCTTAGAGTGACAATAGATAATCACATTAGAATATATAATCACTATAGAAATAGTAATCAAAGTCTTTTTTTTTTTACTACAGGGATTTTTATGTAGCTATTAATACGAATTATGGGTTAAATGATGACCTTTTTATAGAAACTTTTTATAGTTATAGTCTGAAGATGCCTTTTGCATCTTTCCCTGAAAAATAAACACTTTTCAGTGTTTCTGACAGTGAAGAACTTCTGCTTTTGTGAGAGGGACAAGGATGAACCCTGAGAACACGGCTCTGGTTCGCTTCTTCCATGGGAGTTTTCTTGCTCCTTTCCCACTTCAGTGGTGGTAAGGATGCCTTTACTGAGGGACCATAGCAACCTGAGCTAGGCACTTTCCAGTGTGTGATGGTGCCATCTTGTGGTTCTGTTTTCTCTTGCTCACTCCACAAATCTTTTCAGCATTCCCTGTATAAGCTTGATTGGTGGTATTAGAAATTATAGGAGTAAAAACATTGAAGGAAAAGAAATAGTTTATTTTTTTAATGACTGAAGATTGTATTAGTGTATCAACTTTTAAAGGCACTTGTATAAAAGGAAGTTGTAAATAAAATTGAGGGAGGAGATACTATAAACATCACAAAACAGCATTATGTAAAAGAGACAAGACACCTTTAAAAAGAAGAACATTCAAAATACAATTTTTACAAATGACTTAAGTATCAAAAAAAAAACACAAGTGTATCCGGGGCTGGAGAGATAGCATGGACATAAGGCGATTGCCTTGGATGCAGAAGGACGGTGGTTCGAATCCTGGCATCCCATATGGTCCCCGAGCCTGCCAGGAACAGTTTTTGAGCATAGAGTCAGGAGTAACCCCTGAGCGCAGCCGGGTGTGACCCCCAAACAAAAACAAAACTAAAACCCAAACAACAAAACAACAAAAAACATGTATCCATATTGAGCTTAATAGTTGGTGGGAAGT
>PVKC010016356.1:0-20852 GCA_004027635.1 Crocidura indochinensis
GTGAGGCAGGTGCCTATGGGTATGTGGGGGGGAATATATGTATTTGTGAGTGTGGGGGTGAGGTAGCCATGAGGGTATGTGGATATATGTGTTTGGGTATCTGAATATAGATGTATGAGTGTGGATGTATAAGTAGCTATGGGATAGGTAAGAAGGGGTGTGTGAATATGTGTGTAGACATGGATATGGGGTAGATGATAATGAGGGTATGTAGAGGGTATGTATAGATGTGGGTATGGGGTAGGTGGAATGAGGTTATGCATATATATATGTGTGTGTATGGATATTGGTAAGTATGTGGCTGTGGTGTGTTGTATATGGGCATGAGGGTGGGAGGTATTTGTGGAGATGTACCTATGTATGCATATTCCCACCACACACATTCACTGCAGAGCCCTCCTCACACACATAAACACACAAACTGAGTAGGACAGAGAAGGGACAGGGGAGATAGCTCAAAGGGCAGGAGCACCTGCCTCACATGCACAAGGCCACACTCAAATTGTTACTACATACTACCCAGGACCACTGGATGTGGCTCTGGTGACCCCAAGCTCCATCAGAGTAGACCAGTGGTCCTCAAACTATGACCCGCGGGCCACATACTGTATTTGTTCCCATTTAGTTTCTTCACTTCAAAATAAGATATATGCAGTGTGTATAAGAATTTGTTTGTAGTTTTTGTTTTTACTATAGTCTGGCCTCCAACGATCTAAGGGACAGTGAACTGGCCCCCTGTTTAAAAAGTTTGAGGACCCCTGGAGTAGACCATCAGAGCATCACTGGGACCACCCAAACCCCAACTGTGTGGCCCACACCTCTGGACCAATTTTGTCATGAGTGGACCCCAGATCCCCAAGCATCATTTGGAAGGCTCTCAAAAGAAAACAAAGTAGAGAAGTTGATGTGGGGAGATTTCCCTGGAGGTCATGATGGCAAAAGGCTCACACAGGCAAAGACAGGGTTGGGGATCTTGGGCAAAGCTACAAGCTAGATAGAGAGTTGTATGCTCAAAGGCAGATTTGGGAAGAAAACTATGGGCCATAAAGACTGTGAAGGACCACCTCTGGGCACCCACAAAATTGAGAGAAGATGATTGGGGAAGGGCCACACTGAGGCAGCAAAGATCGAGGCAGTTCTGGGTGAGTGGTGTGATGGGTGGGGTCCAGTGTGCCCTGGGAAGAGTGTGCTTCTGAGACATGGAGATAGCCAGGAGCTAGGCTTGCCTATGAGAACAGAAGATCATACCTTCTCAATCAGCAACTTCTTTTTTCCCCAGGACACTGAGATCATCAACACAGCCATCCTGACGGGCCGGACAGTGGCCATCCCTGTCAAGGTGATTGCCATCGAGGTGACCGGCCTCGTCCTAGATGTCTCTGCCCTTGTGGAGTGTGAGTCCGACAATGAGGACATCATCAAGGTGGGCTTTCTGGCTTTCTGAAAGTACTGAGACTTTCCCAAGGAGCAAAGCCCCAGACCAGAAGGGAATTTGCTTCTAGGGCAGGTTCTCCTGATAGTAGAGGAGATAAAAAAGGGAAAGGGATGAAGACAACCCAAGAAGCACTGGCCATGTCTGGCCAGTCCTGGAAGGTTTTCTCTAAAAATGTGGAAGAGAATTAGCTTGAACTCTGTCCAATTTCCATCATTGTTGATTCCCACTGTGCCCTGCAAACCAGGCACTGGGACATGGGAAGAGAAGGAAAAAGGTCTTTCAGAGACATTCTCTCAACCTTTGTGTAAACAGAGATTCAGCTCAAATATCCCTACCCTCCAGTCTCCTCTGCACACCCCATCTGGATCCCATGTTTCCCATTGCCCCCCTGTGTACCAGCCTCCATTGTCACCACCGTCAAATGTCTGGACAAGAAGCAGAAAGAGAACTGAGGGGAGGGGGGCTTCCTTCCTCTGACTCATTGCTCTGGGCCTAGTTATTCCCACCTCTGTCTCCATACTCCCCACAAGCCTGAGGCTCAGCTCATCCATCCCCCGCATCCAGGCGAGCCAAGCAGATTGAGGGTATCACACCTACATCCCTCTGTGACTGGAAGCCTTCCCCTAGCCCCCAGGGTTTCCTGCTGCTCCCAAGCCCACTGAACTCCACACTCCTCACCACAAAGCCATTCCAACAACAGTGTCATGCTGGCTTCCACACCAAAGGGAATTTGCAAAGATTCTAAACAGAATTTGTTTCCGTTCTCAATGAGATTTGCCCAGGTTCTTTAAAGCAGTTGCCAACACTCTCAATGGAATTTGCCAACCTTCAGCTGGAATACTCTGCCTTATACAGAGGAAAATGAGCATTTTTGACAGGGCCGCCCTCTCACGTTTCTTCCACCCACTCCATGCATCCTCTTGATAGTTGCAGAGGTCTAGGGGACTCCCAATACACAGACGAACCTGAATTCCACACCAGAATCTTCAGATATCATCAGCTCAGGGACTGGTCGTGGATGCCTAGGGTTGGTCCAAAGACTGGTGGGTGGTGCTGGATTGAGTCCAGGTAGTGCCAGGTATGTGTGTGGGCCCGGGGCTCATCTCTCCTAGCGTCATCTCCATGAGTGGGCACAGTAGTCGCCATGCTGTGTTCAGGGGGCCTCCTGGCCCTCTGGAACATTAAGAAATGCATGTTACTATGGAGATGGGCATACGTGTGGGAAAACCACGCCTAGGGGCTGGCACCTTCCACCTACCTGTGCCTGCAGGACCCGTTTCTCTCTCCTTCCTCCACACATGCTTTGGCCTGCCCCCTTGCTCAAAATGAACCAGCTGCCCACTAGGCTGAGGGGAGGTGCTGTGGTCCTGTTCATCAACACTGCCTTTGCCTTGTTAGAGATGTGTCTGTTAGAACACACACCTGTTGAGACAGTGGCTTCCCAGTCCAGGATTTGCTCCAGAGCCTGCTTAGTCATATAGGGGAGGGAGAGGACAAGTCAGAAGCAGATCTCTAAAATCATACATGATTGGACCTGAGGCTGTAGAGCAAAGGCCCCCAACCCTCTCCAGGGAGGTCCTTGCAGAGTAGAATAACCACAGGGATAGATGGAAGTGACACTTTGCAGAGGAATTCTAAGTGCCCACATGCATCCTTCCTCCTCTCCAGCCTTGGTGACTGTCTTTCCCTACAATGGTCTTCCTGGTCCTCCCAAGTCTGCCCCCCCAGAGTGACATGCAGAGCAAGCTGTGCCCACTGGTCATGCTTCTCCTCCCCAGGTTTCAAGCAGCTGCGACTATGTGTTTGTGAGTGGAAAGGAGACCCGAGGCTCTATGAATGCTAGGGTCATCTTTCGCTACGACATGCTCCAAGCCCCGCTGGAAATGACCGTCTGGGTTCCCAAGCTGCCCCTGCACATCGAGCTTTCGGACTCCCGCCTCAGCCAAGTGAAGGGCTGGAGGGTTCCCATCCTCCCAGACCGGAGGTACTGTCCCCCACCCACTCAGGATCTGGGCTAGGGCTTGTGCATGCAACTTCAGCTCCTGTCTGTCTGCCTACAACTTGAGATTTAAGGCCCACGGTGTCACGAAGGTCCTTGCATGGGGTGTTTCAAGGTTGAGTGTTTGGGGGTCCCTATTAGTACCTACTAATAAGGGGAAGCACCAGTTCCTACAGGGGCTACTGTCTGTGTGGGGTTTGCGTGGCTTCCTCATATCTACATGAGTCTCTCCCCCATCTGAAAGATGCTCAGTGAATTTGTACGTGGTTCCATGCACTGTGCTTGTGCACTTGTGTGTGTGAGGCTTCTCTGCATCTCCTTATCCAGACCTCCATCCTGTCTAAGCCCTGGGAATCCATGCCAGGTTTCATGTGGCCAGCAGCACCCTTGAACTGGAATGTGCATGCTAGAGAATGAATTTGATATTATTTAATACTAGAAACGTTCTTTATTTATAAGTTCAGGGATATTTTTATGACCAAAAATAGGCTGTAGGAACTTCATTGCTTTTAGATCAACTTATGGGAAGAGAAGCTGCCTTAAGCATTGTTTGTCTTAATGTAGCAGTTTCTGAGCAGTTGCCAACAAGGTTAAGTGAGGACTTCCTGCACACAGTGCACAGGTCAGTTATGCAATAAAGATGCTTTTCTTGAATAAAATGCTATGTAATCTTAATGGATCGTGGAAGGGAATGAGACTGGTGACCTGGCCAAGCTCTGGGTCTGGCAGCCAAGCCATTATAGCCAAGCTCTGGTACTGGAGGCATCCGGGAAACCCCATGTTCAGAAAAATGAGTGACACAAAGTAAAGAACCAAGAGAAGTCAGGACAGTCTTCCTGGAAGAAGTGAGTCCTAAGTGAGGGCTTAAAAGACATATGGAATATTATTGGTTGGGGAGATGGGGTAAGAGCTAGCAGAGAAGGGAGGCAGAAGACACCTAGCGGGGAGCATGCATGCTGGCACACGTGTGTCTCTGCCCAGCACACGATGACTCATACACCTGCACCTATCTGCAGGCATGTGGCTGGGCGCTCAGCACCCTGTCTCACCCACTCATTGCTGCCAGGGAGAAGATCCAGCAGGGAAGAGAAGAGGAGAATGGCAGGCAGCTGAGAGCAGGCTAGGCAAGGCTGGAATGGGAAGCAGGCAGCCATGGGGGTGCTAAATTTGGTTCCATTCCGAAGAGGTTAGTCTGGAGCCTATCTGACCTCCAGGTTCATGTGAGTAATCTGTTTGGATCCTGATCACCGAGTCCTTGATTCCCACATGCTACTGATGCTGCTGTGAATAATGAGGATGTGGTGCCATTTGGTATCAGCCAGCTTGGTTTCAGCTCTGACTCTGCTAGGCCCTGGGGGTGTGGCTGAAAGACTGCCATGCCCTCTGCCGCCTCAGTCTCCACAATGTGAGGATGAAGCTAGAGAGTGTGGATGAGAGTCCCTAATGAGAAAGAATGTTCTGGTCTTTGAGTCCTTCAGATGCTCTTGCCACACCCCCTCATATTCTCCACAGAATTCATCTGCTGTCTAGTTCCCTCAGCCTCAGGTACTAATTTGGTTCAGTTTACCCCCTTTTCCTTCAGTTTTACTCCTTTCATGTTTCTGAGCAGCAAGAAGAGCTTAGGTTGCACCTTTTGGTTTGTTTGTTTTTTCTTTTGCTTTTGTTTATTTTTGTAGATAAATATATTTTTATTTCACATAAAATTTTTGATGGTTGAGTTTCAGTCATAAAATATCCAACACCCTTTACCTTTCCTGACACAATTGTCCCCAGTTTCCCTCCTGCCTCCTCGCTGCCTATCACTATGGCAGACATTTTTCTTCTCTCCTTCTTTCTCTTTTTCTTCTCTCTCGCTTTCTCTCTCTATTCCTTTTTTTTCCTTGTAGACACAGTGGTTTGCAATATTGTTTCTGAAGAGGTATCATGCCGTATTTTTCAGGGAATCTCCAGGCCCATCATTATGGGTTTGCTTGATGCCTTCCTTGGCAAGACAGCCATCATTGGGTCAAACTCTGCATTGCTCTGTATCCAGAGCTTTGGGAAAATAGGGAGAGGAGAGGCTAAAAAGTGAGAGAGCACCTAGTAAAATGATGCCAGCAATTTCTGGGCATGAATTGATCCAATCAGAGGTGGAAGGGGACCTGTTTGAGGCAAGAAGGTTCTTTCTTAGAGAGAAGTTTCTGGAAGTCTTGGCTCCCAGGAAATCAGAGACAGAAGGAAGGGTCAAGCAAGGCTGGCTAGGGAGGTACCTATAGAGCACATGTCTCCCCTGTGCAGGTCAGCTCGGGAGAGCGAAGATGATGATGATGAAGAGGAGGAGCGGCGGCAGAGTGCCAGCCGTGGCTGCACCCTGCAGTACCAGCACGCCACCCTGCAGGTCTTCACCCAGTTCCACACCACATCATCTGAGGGCACCGGTCAGGTGGTCCCCATGCTGGGACCAGACTGGTTGGTGGAGGTTACCGACCTGGTCAGTGACTTTATGCGAGTGGGAGACCCCCGGGTGGCACGCATGGTGGACAGCAACACCCTGGCAGGCCTGGAGCCAGGCACCACGCCCTTCAAGGTAGGTATTGGGGCAGAACTGAGACCTGGCTGACCTGGAATGGGAGGGACCTGGTGTCTCAGTCTCCAGGAGCAATCCCAACTACTCCTAAAACATTCTTTCTGGGGAAGGTGTCATGCACAAACCCAACCCTTGGCACCACTAGCAATCACCACCAGGTGTGGCCCTGGGTGAATCCTACACACTGCAGTACCACATCCCCTAACCCTCACACTCAATCACCCAATATAGTTGGCAGAGAATTTCCAGTAGAGACTCCGGAACACCCAGAGCACACTTGTAAGCCCCTCACCCCTAAAAAATCTCTTTCTTCTTCACCTGTTGGCCTGGAATCACCATCAAAGATCTAACTTCTCACTTCCCCATGATGATGGTTGCAGCCCAGCCTGACACACCTATCAGCTTTGTGTGGCTCAGGGTGAGATTAGGTGTTAAGCAGGGAGGAATGCAGAGAGAGGACAAGTCAGTCTCATGGCCAGGAAAGGTCATTCCCAGGAACGAAGCTGGGACTTTCCTCCTGGGCTGTCAGGTGCCTGGATGGAAATCTCTCACCTAAAGAGATTGAACACTGTACCCAAGTGCTAAGACCAGCCTGCAGTTATTCTTGGAAACAATGGGTCTAATGTAAGAATTGGGAGTGTTATTTGTTCATTTATTCATTGGGTTTGTGGGTCACACTAAATGGTATTCAGGGGATATTCCTGACTGAAAGCTTAGAAGTAACCCCTGGTTACCCTGAAGAGACAATATGTTATACCAGGGATGGAGCCTGAGTCCGCCACATGTAAGGCAAGACCTATAGTCTTGCCTTAGTCCCTATACTATCTTTACCACTCCCCTCATTAAAAAAAAAAAAAAGAAAAGAAAACCTAGATTCCCAGACCCTAGAGAGCTAGGAGAGTGGGATAAGCAGCTGCTTTGCATGTGACCATTGCTGGTTGGATCCTAACATATGATCCCCAAGCACTGCCAGTAGTAATTCCTGAGGACAAGGCTAGAAATAAGTCCTAATGCCATTATTCTGACTGCAAAACAAACAAAATTTAAATAGTAAATGAACAACATACATGGTCTTTATCTCCCTGACCCATAGCAGGAATCAGCTGGAATCTCCCAGAAGCCCTTTGAGCCTGCACACAGTCTCCCTAAGGTCTCCCCAATACTGGTGCAGAGTAGTGGTCACTGGCTTTCATTTGCAGGAACTGCTGCCTTCACCTGCCTGCTGCCCAATACTAGGCAAGTCACCTAGACCCCAGCTCCCAGCTGCATACCAGAGTCCAGCCTCCAGCTTGGCCCCTCCCCAGGCCTCTTTTCCAGCAGGCTCCCAGTTGAACTCCTAGTATGAGGACCCCAGGGGGAACCACCTTCCTGACATCTCCCTATTCTGCTCTGGTCCAGGTGGTGTCTCCACTGACCGAGTCTGTTCTTGGAGAGACGCTGCTGACCGTGACAGAAGAGAAGGTCAGCATCATACAGCTGCAAGCACAGGTGGTGGCCAGTCTTGCCCTGTCCCTACGGCCCAGCCCTGGCAACAGCCACACTATCTTGGCCACCACAGCTGCCCAGCAGACACTCAGTTTCCTCAAGCAGGTAAGCACGGCCACTGCTCTCATGGGGGTACATGGAACTCCAGGGTCCTCTCTCTCATCCCTTGTGCTTCAGTACCCCAAGGAGCCCTTTAGCTAATGGCAGAACTGTCTGCCCTTCATGACCTGCACACCCAACCTGCCCCACTTCACCTCTGCCCTGCCATCTATACCAGAAGTTTGACATGGAATTCCTGGTCTGCACCCTCCCACCCTGTTATGTTCTTCCTATGCCTACATTTTCATAGGACCCTCTACTCTCTTCAACCCAAAATATCTCTCACTGGGGGCCCAAGACAGCTCCCACAGACACTCTGGGAATGGTTACAAGGAGAAGTGGAAATGGAAGCAGGTGAAGCCACAGAGATTGGGTGCTGAGTATACAGGAGTATCATATGATACAGGAGTCCTCTGTACCTGCTTGCCTATGACCTCAGGCTAGCCCTTTCTCTCTGTGGGTCACTCTATCTTCTGCAGAGAGGCAGGTTCTCAGGAGTGTGTTGTAGATGAAGGCAGAGCTGGGGTTCAAATATCAGAAGTGCCCAGGCTAGATGCAGACTTGGAGAGAGGGGGGCGAACCTATATCCAGCTCTTCAAGAAAGTGTGAGGCAGGTTGGGACTCTTGTGAGGCCCCTCCAGAAGGTCACATACACCCCATCCCCACCTCTAAAAATCCAGTGCATCTGCCAGAGCACCTGCCAGAAAGACCTGGTGCCCAGGATCTCCCCAACTCAGGATCCAAAAGAAAAGTAGCCAGACACCACTCTCTCATCCTTTTACCTTCTCTTCCAGGAAGCTCTCCTAAGCCTCTGGCTTTCCTTCAGTGATGGCACCACGGCCCCCCTCTCCCTCTACAGCCCACGGGACTATGGACTGCTGGTGAGCAGCCTGGACCAGCGGGTGGCTACGGTGACCCAGGACCGGTCCTTCCCACTGATAGTGGCCGAGGCCGAGGGAACAGGAGACCTGCTTCGTGCCGAGCTCACCATCGCCGAGAGCTGCCAGAAGACCAAGCGCAAGAGCGTGCTGGCCACAACCCCCATACACCTGAGGGTGCATTTTGGGCGGGATGAGGAGGACCCCACTTATGACTATCCGGGTCCCAGCCAACCAGGGCCCAGCGGGGGTGAGGATGAGGCCAGGGGAGCCAGACCCCCAGGTACTATGGGCCTCTTCCCCAGCACCGGCAGTCCTCCAGCACCACCCACTGATAACTTCTTGCCACTGCCCACTGGCTTTCTGCAGATGCCAAGGGGCCTGACAGACCTGGAGATCGGTATGTACGCACTGCTGGGCGTCTTCTGCCTGGCCATCCTCGTCTTCCTCATCAACTGCATCGTCTTCGTGCTGCGCTACCGGCATAAGCGCATCCCTCCTGAGGGCCAGACCAGCATGGACCACTCTCACCACTGGGTGTTCCTGGGGAATGGACAGCCCCTGAGGGTGCAGGGGGAGTTGTCACCACCTGTGGGCAACCCGCTGGAGACAGTGCCTGCCTGCTGCCATGGTGACCACCACAGCAGTGGCAGCTCGCAGACCAGCGTCCAGAGCCAGGTGCATGGACGGGGGGACGGCTCGTCGGGGGGCTCAGCCCGTGACCAGGCTGAGGACCCCGCCAGCTCACCCACCTCTAAACGCAAGCGGGTCAAGTTTTCTACTTTCACAACGCTGCCCTCAGAGGAACTGGCCTATGACTCGGTGCCTGCTGGTGAAGAGGATGAGGAGGATGAGGAGGGTCTAGGCTGGGGCTGCCCAGATGTGACGGGCACCACGCGGCCTGCTCCCCAGCCAGACCTGCACAATTACATGCGCAGAATCAAAGAGATTGCCTAAAGAGGTGCCACCCCCAAACAACGAGGAGGTGATGACCACGGTGTAGGCTGGGCTCAGGGGTCTCACATGACCCTGGGCAGGCCGGTGGTGGATCTGAATGCCTGTCGCTTCAGCTCTGCTCTGGGTGAGAGGGGTGCCTCCCTACTGCCCCACGCCAGATAGACCCTTTGTGCTCCCACTGGAGCAGGGCTCGGAGCCCTCTTGGAGCAGTGCAACCCTGGACCCTGTCCACCCTTTCTAAACTGCAGCCCTCCGAGGAGGCAAGAAGGAGGCTGAGCTTGGGGCCAGGTGGACCCACACTGTGCCACGCCCTTGCATACCACTCTGGGGCGTCCGTGTCTCAAGCTGCACAAAGACTTTTCTCAAATCACTATTCAGGGATTTCTGTCCTGCAGGGTGGGGACAGGGCAGCTGCCTGCCCTGCCTAGGATCTTGCCATGGATGGGACATTATGGGGGTAGGGAGCCTACTTGTAGCATCTGTGGATCCCAGGACTTGGGAGCTGTCTATAAGCAGACCCTCCCTGCTGAGAGAGCCAGGCTCCCACCTGTGCCTCCAAGGCTGTGGGCAGGCACCAAGGCAGGGGGCTCTTCGGTGCACCCCCAACTCCCACAGTACAGTCAGCACCACGCCTTAGCCGCTCCTTCCACTCTGCTGACCATTCTGGCCTAGCACCTTCTCTCCCTGCCCTGTCCCCAGCAGTGGGTGGGAGCAGGAGAGGCACCAGGAACTCTGTGAAGAACTTCAGAGTGGGCAGAGAGAAAGGAGCCGGCATCTCCTGCCCATCTCATGGCCACTTTTCTCTGGGGTTCTACCCTCCACTGTGTTGGATTTTTAATGAAATAAATGCAGGCAATGGAAAGGGGTGGGAGCAGAAGCTCCCGGAGAACAGACAGGACAAGGAAGTTGGCTCTGTGTCTTCCTTCTGCACATGTACACATATACACACACATATGTCTGTTCACTGCAGTCATGTTTACTACAGTGGCACATGATTGGAAGGCAGCTGTACCAGACCCGTTTTGTCCCGTTTCCTCTGAAGTTCTCCACACTCTTGTCTGTGGGAACTTCCTGCAGAAGTCCGTCCTTAGAGAAAGGGGCCTCCTCCAGGAGACTGCTGTGATTCTGCTACAGGGGGGAAGGCAGCTGCCTGCTGTTATGGAGGAGAAGAGCACTGGAAAATAAGGGGAGGTGATAGTGTGGCACACACCTGGGCTCCCTGCAGCTGGCTTCCTTCACCTCCTCTGCCTGACAGTGGGGTGCCCCTCACTGACTGTTTCTAATAATAATCTCCCTTTTCTGTGGGCGTAGGGGAAATCCTGAGGGTCTAGCTGCTGGTAAAGCAGTCAGGAGAGAGCTGAAGCTCAGCACAGTTGCTCTTTTGGTCTATGTGCTTGGCATCCCAGGGGCCAGGAGATACCTCCCAGCACAGGCCTCAGCCCAGTCAGGATCCCCACTAAGGCAACTTGGCTATCCTGGTCATCCCACAATATCATCCCACAGACCTGGTATTGCTGTAGATAGAGCCTGCCTTCCACAACCCTCTGCCCCAGGGTGGCATAAACAGTGGGCAGTTTGGAGCATAGGACTTGAAGGAGCCAAAGCTCTGGTCTCTTGAGGGTCTCTGGGAATCGAGTCTGCTGCATCCCAGTCAATTTCTAGGTAAGGTGTGAGTCTGGAAGGACCACTGACATTAGTTGGCTCTGCCCTCTGTAGATTTGGGAATGAAGAGAGGGAGCGGGTAGCAGGGTGACCAGGGACAGCTACTGTACCCAGAGTGGTAAAACTCTGAATGCTCAGCCCTCTACAGATTTGCAGTTCAAATATCAAACCTGCTCTGACACAGGCCCTCCTGGAGAGGCAGGCAGAAGTCACTGTCATTTTTATTTAATGAAGATTATACATATGGTGCTGGGGAAAATCAGTGTCTGGTTAGCATTGCTTGAGGCCAGGCAGTGGTGGGGATTGAACTCAGAACTATGAGTATGCTAGGCATGTGCTCTATCACTTGAGCCATCTCCCTGGCCCCACCTTGGGCATTTCACTGAACACTGGCACCTTGAATAGAGGAGAGCTCAACAAATGCTTACTGATGAAAATCCAAACACAAGCTAGGAAAGCTTTTGCTTTATCCCTACTTTTGGAGTTTCCTATGCTCTCTTTACCACCTTTCCATGCTTACAACCACAGATTATGGGGAGAGAGGGGAGCACCCCGAGAGGGGCTAGGCAGGCTGACGACTAAAGCAGCTGGGAGGGTTGCTGGTGTGAGCACAGGAACACGGAGTCCTGCACTTCGCTGACACGTAAAGCTCCTACTGTGTTCTGGGCCCTGTGGGAAGTGGAGACCACAGAGTGCAGCCTGCCAGGCAAAGGGACATGAATACTCTCCACTATCCTCAAGGTGCTGCAGGAGCTTTGCCAAGGAAGGAGGGATGAAAACAGTCAAATGGCAGGGGTTCTAGGTTCTAAGGATGTATGGGGAGAGGGGAGTAGAGGTGGTGCAGGCCTGGAAGCAGTGACCTACACTACATGCTTTATCGTGCATGTCTTTGTACATGCTTTCCTAATGGGAAACACAAAGAGCATGAACAAAAGATAGTAGACATGTAGGGAGTGGGGGGGGGGTTAATATCAATCTCTGATTATGCTCTTCTCCATGAGGGAAGGAAAAAAAGGCTTCTAGAGATGGGGAGGGAGATACAAGAGGATAGGAGGAGGCTGCTATGGTAGAAAGGACAAGGTAAGAGAAGATAGAAGCTTGGTGCATACAGCGGTACTCAGCAACAGAAGACACGGATGCATACAGTGGTGCTCAGCAGCAAAAGGGATTGGTGTATATGTGCTCAGCAATGTAATCGAATTAAACAATAGGATTTGCCACATGGAGATGAGGGAAGGACAAATGAGTTGCTGCTTCAGACCTCTTACCAAATGCCCTTGGGAACCAGGTATCCCAGAGAGAAAGCAGGCACTAACTTAGAGTGTTTGTCTGCTCATTGGTTTACATAGGGTGAGGCAAGGCCCAGGGCCATGGGGGAGGTATTAGGTGGGAGCAAATGACCAAATGTCAAATCCAGTGACAGAAGCAGTAATCTGCCCGCCACCCTGACTATAATTTGTGTCTCTATTTCTCCATCCCTTGCCCCTGTTCAGATATAGAAAGGCAGATTCAATTGCCAGAAGCAGCAAGTTGTGATTCTCACTTGGGTCAAGAGAAAATGAACTTGGAGGAAATGGGTGGGAGAAGACATTAAGCTAACGACACCTCTGGAATGGCCCTAGCACCGAACTTCTCTTTAAACATTTGTCTTCAACTCCGAAAACTAATCGAGGGACCTTGTAAAGAATAGTTATTGACAGAGCGCTGCTCAGGGAGCACTAAGGAAGCAGACCCATGAATCAGCTTGTTCTCAAAATGAGATTTCTCTGACAGTGAGGCTGGCCAAGGCAGCCTTCCCCGACCTCGGTGCTCAGTCCCCAGCCACAACTCTTCATTGCCTGCTCCCCTCTACTGCCCATCTCTGGAAGCACCTTCAGACCTGGATTCAACATTGATCAGCACAGGCTAGGCACCAAGCCTGATGCCCACCTTTCCAGAAGACCTTAGGGAAACAGGGAGACAGGCCTTAGGGTGACAGGTTAAGTTGGAAAAGTTGAATAAACCCTTATGGTATGGAGAACCAGGGAAATGCTCATTAAACACATGGATGCTGGTAGGTGCCACCCCATGGTTCGCACTTGCATATGACTAATTAACACAAATTGCAGTGCCAGCATCAATGTACTAAATGGGACAAAACTACATTCTTCCTTCCTTCCTTCCTTCCTTCCATCCTTCTTTCCTTCCATTCTTCCTTCCTTCCTTCCATCCTTCCTTCCTTCTTCCTTCCTTCCTTCCTTCTTTCCTTCCTTTCTTCTTTCTTTTCTTATTTTTAGGTAGTACGTATGGCTTACTCCTGGCTCTGTGATCCTGTTACTCCTGGAGATGCTCTGGGAACCATAAGGAGTACTGAAGATAAAGTTCCGGTCAGCTGTATGCAAAGCAAGTGCCCTCCTCTCTGTACTATATAATATGGTTCTCAGGGACATGACAGAAAATTTGTCTTGCGACCTTCAGAAAGCACTGTGCAGCTCTGGGTCCTTGCATACCCATTTATATACAAACGTGGAAGTCAACATTGCTGAGCAGCAGCCAGTGCCCACCCCCCCCCAAAAAACCACCCACACAGCTACCTAGAGTGGCAGGAATGGGCATCATCACTGCTCTGATTTAGAGCTGGAAGATCAGAACACAGAGCAGGTGCCAGATACATAAAGGCATCCTGGTAGCAGCTCCTGCTCCAGGTTCCATTCTGAAGCCACTGGTAATACTGTAGGGTAGAGAGGGAAAGTGATCGATCTTTTGGAGTGGAAGGAGACTCAGGGAGGGTCTCCAAGGAGTAAATGTGCTCAGTGATGGCCTCCAACCTAAGGAGCTCCATTTAAGGAAAAGATCAAGTGTTGTTGAGGGCTATGAGAGGCTGTGACTGTAGCGTGCATGGATTTTTTTACCATTGCTAGAGGAACCACACTCCCCCTCTGGGGAGGAACTCCAGGCCCTACTGACTGTCACACTCAGAGATATAGCTCCTCCCCACATAACTGATCTTTCTTTTTCACTTCTCATAAAGAGATGAGAGAACCCTGCTGGGGCCATGCTGAAATAGGCTGGCTGGCAGAAATGCCCAACACAGGAGGCATCTCAGCCCCAACTGATCAAGTACCATGGGCTAGGCACTGCCCATGTGTGGAATGATCCAGGACCACCACTTGGAATAGAGGCCAGTGATGTCTTTGGTCGTGATGATTCTTGCTTTGTAAAGCTCTGGGGACCACTTCGCCCTCCAAGTTCCCATCCCCCACCCTGCCCTTCTTGGAGTGATAGTAAAATGGTGAGGAGGAGGGACCAGCTTCTGTGGTGCCCAGCCAATTCTGCCATTCTTTACTTAATGTTGCCATTGGTGTTGAGATTTTTCTATGCCATCCAGCTAAGGAGCATGAGGAAGAGGCAAAGAGAGAGAGGAGAGGCAGCAGGACCCAGGACTAACATGGAGCAAAATAAAGTTATCTTTTCCTTTCCTATGCACACTCCCAGTGGAATACACGAGACCCTTGAAGCTCCACATCTGAGAGAAGATGAAGCAGCCATGTGTGAAGGAAAAACAAACCACCTCTCTTATTAGTGCCTGAAAAAAGTTCTCCTGACACTCAAAAAAATGTGCTATAGGTATAGGTACATATTGATATCAGCTGAGCACACACCAATGGAGAAAATGTCTGTTCATCCTGCAAGGAAGCCTGAGGGTGGATGGTGAGCATCATGGAGGGTAAATGCAGGAGGTTCTACTAGATGACTGGGAAGTCAGGCTCAAAGGCTGGGGCACGTGGAGTGACTGGATAACTCCTGGCCAGGAGAAGATGGGACAAAATGGAGTCAGGCTGGGCAGCGAGGGGGTGAGTAGGAACAGGAAGGATCCTCCCTAGGTCTGGGGGACTGAGCTCTCCCTTGGAAGCCCCATGTCTCTACCAGAAGTTGCAGTGCTGGGGAAGAGCATGTGGCTCTCATCTTGTGGGACTCCTACTCCCAGCAGGAGCCATGCTCCTCCTCTGTGAGGCATCTTAACTAATGCTTGAGATAAATCCCTAAACTTGTTTCTGCAGAATGTTGGAGTAGCAGAGTCAAGCCCTAATGACTGATGCTGGATAGGCAGGAGCACTGAATGGGCTGAGGCCCAGGAGATGCTCCCACTCCTGGGAGCAAGCAGCAGTAGAAAACCCTGAAGAGGGGCTGGAGAGATGGCATGGAGGTAATGCAGTAGCCTTGCATGCAGAAAGACTGTGGTTTGAATCCCAGTATCCAATATGGCTCCCAAGCTTGCCAGGAGCAATTTCTGAGCGTAGAGCCAGGAGTAACCCCTGAGAGCTGCCAGGTGTGACCCAAAAACCAAAAAAAGAAAAAGAAAACACTAAAGAACAATGCCAGAAGGATTTGATCCCCCACTAGTCACTCTCTTCCTATAACCCCTTAGGCAGCCCCCACCCACCTTGGATCCCACTGTGTGGTGGAAGTGCTGGTTCCCTCCTGATTCTGCCCTGACCTATCTCCTCCATTATAGTTTACAGTGCACCTCTGTCCACTGGGTGTGGACTGGGACACAGGGAATGTCTGCTATACCCTACCTTTAGCATGCAGTCCAACCCTTGCACCCCAAAGAGTATTCCACCCTCCCTGCCAGAAGTGGCAGTGAGGAGACTGGGGGAAAAGGTTGTAGACAGTGGGAATAGCGAGTGAAAAGTACACACACACACACACACATACACACACACACACACATATATATATATACACATTCTCACACCATCACATTCAGACACGCATACTCTCACACATTCATAAACACACACATAAACTCTCAAACAAATACATTTTCTCATACACTCACACACTAACATACATTCACATGGATACACATATATTCTCCTACATATACATTCTCACAAACACACACTCACACATGTACACACAGATATGCTTAATCCATTCGCATATACCCGCAAACATCTGCACATTCACACACTCTCACAACTTACCCATTGACTCACACACTCTCCTTCTCATAGACACACACATACCACCCTGACAAGGTGCAATGAGGGAGTGGCGTCCACATTGCAGGGAGAGGAAGTAGTTAAAAAAACATGCCTGCAGCAGCCAGCCCTGAATGAATTCTCCAGAGCTACCAGAGTCACGGGGTGACCTTCCATGCCAGAAATCCCTGCTTTAGGAAGAAATACCAGATCTATCCAGAAATGAAAACGCTGCCTGTGCTCTCCATGAGGAGTTGGGCTCTACAAGGGCCTCCCTCCCTTACCCACAGCACACAATTCACAGCTCATACAAATGCACACGACTCTCCTCAAAAGCACAGTCACATGCATGCATGTATATAGGCGCAAGCATCAGACAAGTTCTACATACATCAGAGCCCCACAGCTCTAGGTTTGAAATAAGCAGAGGCAACCTAAGCCTCAGTGTAGAGAGCAGAGCCTCGCACACTTCCACCCCAGAGGGCAGGCACAGCACAGCAGCTGTGAGTGAGGCCAAGAGGGCCCAGAAAGCACAGGCAGTTCTCTGAATCCAGAGCTGGACTTTTCAAGCATTTCCACTTGCTCTCCTTTTGTCCAAGAAAAGCACCATCTCTGAGAGCTTCTAGAAACACTTCAGATTCACTATTTAGTTGATTTTTGATTGCTGCATGTCCTAAAACCATTTCCTGTTGTATGAGAGTGCTCAGACATCATCAGCTTGGGTTTTGCCTAGGAATGGTTTCGAGCTTACGTGAGCAGAGCAGTAGAAAGAGAAACCAGACCTGAAATTGCGGCCAGAACTTGAATTGAGTTTCCTGCAGCAGGACACCCCCAATCCCATGCCCGCCCATGAGTCATTCTTTTCTTGTGACCCCTTGAAATGTGACCTCAGTTAAATTAGGAGGTGATAACAAGACCCCCAAAAGGGTGCACTAACTGTCGCTATGATACCTGGGATAAACCAGTGGTTAAGACCAACCAAAAGTCTTATCCTCATCTTGATCTGCTCCTGTCAGGCCCTCTCCATCCTGCCCCTGCTCTCTGTTCTGGCTCCCCTTTTGGATACATGCTCCTGGTCAGCACCTTTGGACTTGCACAGTGCTGGGCTCCTGGCCAACCTACTCAAGAGTTGACATCAGCTCCTTGTCAGGGCTTTCTACCAGTCTGGGGTGTGTACAAATGTAAAGCTAAAGGGCCCCACGGGAGAAGCAGTGAGTCTGGCAACTAGCAAGTAGCATGGTGCAGCTCAGAGGGATAAAGATTTCAGCAAAACAGCAGCACATTGAACTACCTGTTGATCCAACCTGTTATCTAATCAGAGACAGAAGCACACTCGGGACTGTGGACCTTATAAACATGGGAAGAAATGATGTCTGAAATTTTCCATGGAATTTGTTCCAGATGTTGGTGGTTGAAAGAGATAAAAATAATGGACAACTGCAGAGAGGAGAGGAGGATGCAGGCTGGGAGCTGGTGCTTCAGATCTCACCTCTTCACACACCTGTAGGCCTACTGCTGGCCCAGGAGAGTTTCAGCAGCTCAGGAAAATGAGTGGGCTACATCTGAAGGCCACATTTTTCCTGTGTGTTTTTACTGGCAGGGTTAAAGGAAAGGCAATGTGAGCTTAAGAAACTGACACCCCTACAGCCATGCCAGCTCCACTAACTCCATAGGTAAGAGATAGGGGGAGAATCTCTGGTTGTTCCTAGTCTTTCTGGGAACTGTGGGTGCCTGCAGACCTTGATACCTTGAAAAGTCCAGCCTGTGGGACCTTGAGGGGGCATCCATGAGGTATCCACCGAGTTAAGCGTGAACTTTTCATAGGCATGATTTGTTTGGAAAATGAATAGGGAGAGCATTCAAAGGTTTCATTGGCTTCTCCCAAGGGGCCATATACCCCTCTCCAAAGACTCCCCCCACACCCCATATTCTGCCTTCTTACTTCATAGATGGGGAAAGAGTCCAGTCAATGTCCCAATGGCAGCATGCCAAGTGGGGGAGTGTTTTTATCACGGTGGTCTCCACAGTGGCTGGCCTAGCTAAGGTGGGCCCTGGGGCTCTACTTTCTGGCTCTGTGGTACCAGCAGTGAGACCCTCATCACAGAAGGAAGGTCCAGGAGGCCCGAGGTGGTTTATGCAAATCTATGCAATGGGTGGGGGAGCTTCCTGTCCCAGACTAAGAGAGGGGCTCTGGTGCTCAAGGAAGCTCACAGGAAATAATCTCATCTGTATATGACTCCAAAGTACACTTGTGGGGAAACAGAGTAAGTATGCAAGGTGAGACCAAGGCTGATGGCTCCTCGGGTAAGCTGGACAGGATGTAGGAGGTGGGTAAGAGTAATCCAGGGAGAATGGGGTGGAGGTTAGGAGGGAGCTGTGGAGTGGGCCTCAGCTGTACTGGTACTAAGAAGCAATGACTATCTCCCACTGGTGCTGGGAACCTAAGTGCAGAATGGTATTGCATCCACAGGCCCTGCTGGGTGCCATTCCAGGAGTACCCATTTCTGGATTGGCCTCTGTTTTCCCATCTATTAAATAAGAATCATCATGGTGGTCACCTCTCCTGGCAAATAAGCCTGAAGCAGAGTATGGGCAGAACATACACAGAGGGCATGAGGGCAAGGACCTAAGAGGGTTCTAGGAGGAAATGAGGGAGCAGGGAGCAGAGGAGGCTCTCTGGGAAATGCAAAGACATTGACAAAATGTACAAGAGGTACATTTGGGGATCACTGGGTTCTCAGCTATTCCTTGACCTTCTCTTTGCAGGAAGCTAGAAAGAAAGTTGGAGATTACTTGTTCTAGGGACAAAGGTGGCAAGAGTTGTTTTCAAATTGTAGGGAATAGGATTGAAGGAGCAGCTAAAGTGAGATCATCTGGAAAGGCCTCTTGGAGGATACCCTTGAACTCTGAACATGGAATTCTAGGTCCCAAGAATAGCACAGGACAGGAAGAGGTCAGTGGGGGACTACCCAGTCAAAGCTAGGGCTGCAGAATCTCGAGACCCCACTCCTGCAAGACAGATTAAATTAGCTCTGTGAATGTGAAAGATATGTAAGCCCCTATGATCAAAATAAAAAAAAATGTCAAAAAAAAAAAGTTCCTTTAAAAAAAATTGGCTCTGTGGCCACTGTCCATCTGACTTCCTAATTCCATTCTGCAAAGACGTTGCCCCTCCAAAGGTCACAATTCATGAGTCCACTTCCAGGGGTCTCCTCAAAATCTGCCCAAGCTGGGAGCACCCGACGATTCGTTCGCTTGCTTGCACCTCGCAGGAAGCCTGCCAAGCTGGGCTCCGCTCCAGGTTGCTCTCCGCAGGCCTTGCCTGTTTCCCACTTGGCTGCGGAGCAGATGGATGATGCCCTGGCCACATCCGTCTCCCCGAGCAGTGGGAAAATGAATCTCACCAAGTGCTGCCGACACTCTCCTACCAGGTTCGCCATCCATCGCCCTGGCCACTGACAGAGTCTGGCCCCATCTTTCAGTCTCACAGCACCCTAGGGGAGAGAGGAAGAGAGCACATCTCCATGGAACCTCTGGGTTCCTGCACTAGCAGCACTCCTCTCCCCCCAGACATGCTTCTCTGGCTGGCCCAAGTAGAACTTTGAAGCAGATGCTCTGAGACAGGGAAGAAAAAGCTGTGGTCAGAGGCGAGGAGAAAGCATCAGCTACAGGCTCCACAATATTGATGCAGAAGTAGGGGAGATGACATGCCCACAGGCCAATGATGAGGATGGAGGTGGAAGAAAGAATAGGGAGCACATAGGGGGTGGGAGTCCAGTATTTGAATCAGAGCATTCAATTCATGAATCCCTAACACTTTGAGCAAAACAGCCTACCATCGATGGCTCTGGGTATTGTTTTCTTCTATAAGAAAGAGATTCAGGATTCCTTCCAGTGTTGGTGGTGGGAAGTGTTGGGAATTTAAAGAGCAGGCACCCATTTCACTATTGAGGTCCTCTACACCTACACCATAACTTGAAACTTCCTGCAGGAATGAAGTAGCATAGGCAGATTCATTCAAAGGACACAAAGATGGGGCGGGGGTGGACTTTAAAAACTCTTGGAGGGATTCTTTTTTTTTTTTTTTTGGTTTTTGGGCCACACCCAGTGACACTCAGGGGTTACTCCTGGCTATGCGCTCAGAAGTCACCCCTGGCCTGGGGGACCATATGGGGCACGGGGGATCGAACCGCGGCTAGCGCGGTAAGGCAGGCACCTTACCTCCAGCGCCACCGTCCGGCCCCTTGGAGGGATTCTTATTCTGTCCTTCTTCGCCCCTGCTCACAGCTGTCTCGATACTTGTTCTGGGACACTGGGTATGTACCACTGTGTTCAGTGGCCTAAGAGTGAATCTCTGATCCTGGCACAACCTGTGGTCCCCAGATTTCCCCCTGAGCTTGGAGGAAATTCTTAAATTCTCCTGAAGTCCACTGAATTTCTCTTGCTTCTGGATCTTCTCTGGTGTCCAAGTTTTCTCCTATACTGGCCTGAGTTCTCATTATGCTGTCTTCAGGTTTTAACTCTTATAGGAGCCCCCCCTTTTTTTTGAAAGAAAATAAACCTATTTAATCACAAGACTTTTGTTACCGCACCCCTCATTATCACTCTCAAAGACATCTATTTAAGAAGGACAAGACTGGGGCTGGAGAGATAGTACACTGGGTAGAACAGCACCTTACATACAGCTGACCCAAGTTCAGTCCCATTACCCCATATAGTCCCTTGAGTACTGCCAGGAGTAATTCATGATTTCAGAGTCAGGAGAATCTCTGGATGTGACCTGAAGAATAAAAGAATTTTAAAA
>PVKC010016357.1:0-20855 GCA_004027635.1 Crocidura indochinensis
CCCTCCCTCCCAACCCACCCCCACCTGTACTCCATTTGACACTTCTTTTTGTACTGTTGCGGTATACTTTTTCCCATTCATCTCTCAAACCTAGGATGAGAGCCTCTAGGAGGACTCCGCCCATTTTCGGAGTATTTGATTTTTTCCCCCAGTTTATTAATTTTCTCTTCTTCAAACAGAACCACGTAACTTGAACTATCTAGTCCCGCCTCCCAATTAGAGGGGAAAATAAGGGAGGTACCAAGACCAAATAGGTGTAAGACCACTAAGTAGTAAGCTAGGCACAGAGGGGACCACTTATTCTAGCAGCCCCGGGGGTGAGGGAAAAGGATATGGAAGGTAGGATGGGAACAGAGGTGGAGGGAGGACAATTCAGTGATGAGAATTCCCCTGATTTTATGTTAATATGTACTTAAAATATTATTGTCAATGATATGTAAGCCACTATGATTAAAATAAAAATTATGTTAAGAAAAAATAAATAAAAAATATTTTTTCTGGGGCTGGGCGGTGGTGCTGGAGTTAAGGTGCCTGCCTTGCCTGCGCTAACCTAGGACAAACCGCGGTTTGATCCCCCGTTTCCCCATAAGGTCCCCTGTGCCTGTCAGGAGCGACTTCTGAGCAAATAGCCAGGAGTAAGCCCTGAGCATCACCGGGTGTGGCTCAAAAACCAAAAATAAATAAATAAATAAATAAAATTTTCCATGCAGTTCTAGAGCTACTCTGGCCATCTCTGAAGTATTCTGGAGCCTCCAGGGTAACACCAGGTGGTTCTTGGAATCAGGGCTGCACTGTTGATGCATGAGGATCATGCAAATCCAAATTGTGCCCTCTAACCATTGTACTATCCCCAGTACCTCTATATTCATAATTAGATCACAGAAACTCAGAGTTGAGAGGCAATTTATGGTAGTACTTGATATTAAAGTCCATATGTGAGATATGCCGTAAGAACAGTGTGAAAGCATTTGACAAGATCCAGCACTCATTTATGATAGAATCTCTCAACAACTGGAAATTGAAAAAACTTTCCTCAACATTCAAAGCCAATGGCAAACATACTCATTAGGGAAAAACTAAAACACCTTTCCTCTAAGATCAGATATAACACAAGGTTTCCCATTCTCACCACTTCTATTCAATATAGTTCTGAAAGTACTTTTTATAGCAATTAGACAAGAAAAAGATATCAAGGGCATCAACATGGGAAAGGGAGAAGTCAAGATCTCACTTTTTGGGGATAATATGATACTATATTTAGAACTAAAGACTACAAAAAAGCTTCTAGAATCAAATGATTTGCTGGGGAGGTGCTCAGAAGTTAATCTTGGCTCTGCAATCAGGAATCACTCCTGGCTATGCTCAGGAAACTATAGATGCTGGAGATCTAACCAGGTCAGAGACAAAAGACCCTACATGCTGTACTTACACACTAGCTCTAAAACAATATTTTTATAGTAAAGTAACAGCCTATAAAATTAACATGGTTGGGTCCGGAGCTAGCAAAGTGGTAGGGCATTTGCCTTGCACGGGGCTGATCCAGGACGAACCTGGACGAACCAGGACTTGATCTCCAAGTCCCATATAGTCCCCCAAGCCAGGAACGACTTCTGAGCACATAGTCAGGAGTAACCCCTAAGGGTCACTGGGTGTGGCCCAAAAACAAAAACAACAACAACAAAATTACCATGCAAAAGCCATAACTTTCCTATATACAAATAATGAAAGTGAAAAAAGACATGTTAAAAATAATCTCATTCACAATTATGTCTCAGAAAATCAAGTACCTCAGAATTAAATTAACTAAAAATGAAAGACCCAAACACAGAAAACTACAAAACTACTTCAGGGCCACAGTGATAGCATAGAGTTAGGGAGTTTTCCTCTCACGTGGCCAACCCGAAATGGACCCCATTCGGCTCTGAGCATCCCACATGGTCCCCAAGCCTGTCAGGAGAGAGTTTTAAGAACAGAGCAAGGAATAACTCCTGAATGCTGCTAGTTGTGCCCCTTCCAAAGCACCCACAAAACTACTTCAATAAGTATAAAAAGAACTTGAGGAAATGGAAGTACATTCCTTGCTCATATATTGGGATGATTAACAACATTAAACTGGCAATAGTTCCCAAAGTATTGTATGTGCTCAATTCAGCAACTATGATTTTTATCAATGAAACATACTAAACACTTTTAAAATTTATATGAAATAATAAACTTTGATAAATATCTAAAGAAATCTTTGGAAAAAGAAGATGGGAGACAACTTTTCCCAACTTCAAACTGGTAGTAGTAATTAAAACGGAATGATACTGGAATGAAAATAGACTCTCAGATCAATGGAATTGAATTCCCTAAGATAGAGCCCCAGGTATTTGATAAGTTAATTTTTGGTAAGGGAGCAAAAATATTTAAGTGGAACAAGGAAAGCGGCTTCAACAAGTGGTGCTGAAAAACTGGTCAGCTATGTGCAAAAAATTGAACTCAGATCTCTTTTTAATGCTGTGGGCAAAAAAGTCAAACTAAAACAGATTAAAGACCTTGATATCAGACCTGAAATCCTAGATACATAGAGGAAAATGTAGGCAAAAATTCGTATGACATTGAGACTAAACGTATCTTCAAAGATGAAGCACTACTAACGAAGCATTTTTCTAGTTTATCTCTTTATTTGCTTTATCTTTTAGTTTAAACTAAGTAGTTTCTGAACCCCAAAGTAAAGAGTAACCAGAAAAAAAAGACTGTCCAGGAATTTGGGAGGAATTATTCACCCAATACTCATCTGATAATGGGGTTAATATCTAAGATAAATAAGGCACTGCTAGGGCTTAAGAAGAAATAGAAATATATTCACATCAAAAATGGAAGAAAGAGAAGAACAAAAATTTCCTAAAGAAAAATACAGATGGTCAAAAGACACATAAAAATTATCCACATTAGGGGCCGGGAGATAGCATGGAGGTAAGGCATTTGCCTTTCATGCAAAAGGTCATCAGTTCGAATCCCGGTGCCCCATATGGTCCCCCATGCCTGCCAGGAGCAATTTCTGAGCATGGAGCCAGGAGTAACCCCTGAGTACTGCTGGGTGTGACCCAAAAACCACAAAAAAAATTATCCACATTATTAATCATCAGGGAGATCCAAATTAAACAGCAATGAGATATTATATAATACCTTAGAAACAGGCACACATCAAAAAGAACAAAAACAACCAATGCTAGTATGGACGTGATGAGAAAGGACCTCTCATTTCACTGCTGGTGGAAATGTAGATTGTTCTAATTTTTTTTGGAAAACAGTATGAACATTTCTCAAAATACTAGAAATTTATCTTCCAATACCTCTCTGGGAATATACACTACGGACTCCAAAACACATTGCAGAAGAGGTCTCTACACTCTTTTGATCCCAGTATTATTCACAATATCTAGAATCTGGAAACAACCCAAGTGTCTCAGAACATATGAGCGAATAAAGAAACTATAGTACAGTTATGATATAGAATATTATGTAGCTATTATGAAAAATGAAGTTATGAAATTTGCTGCTATATGGATAGACATGGAGCATATCATGCTGAGTGGGATGAGTCAGAAAGCGAGTGACAGATGTAGAATGATCACACTCATCTGCAGAATATTAAAAAAAAGTATCAGGGAAATTCAGTTAGGGCTGAGAAGGGAACACTATGACATTAATGGTTGAAAATGATTATTCTAGATAAGAACTGAGTGCTGAAGGGAGGTAAAGTGACATATGCGTGATAATTCTTCAGTAACAATTTTACAAACCACAGTATCTAAAAGGGCAAATGAAAGAAAGAAATGGAGAAGAGAATAAAAATGTTTGCCAAAGAGACAAGCTGAGTGGAAGACAGTGAAGTGCAGTGGTGAGAACATTGGTGGGGGAAATTTGCACTGATGAAGGCATGGGTGTTAGACATTGTATGACCGCAACTCAATCATGAGCAATTTAATGTATCTCATGATGATTCAAATAAAAATTTATGTTATAAGGTGTTAAAGAAATAGTATAAAATGAATACCCAAAGACAATAGAAATAATGGGGGGTGCAGTTAGGACAGAGAAGGGACCACAGTGGCAATAATAGGTAGAAATGATCACTCTGGACAAAAACTGAAAATAAAATGAAATAAAGTGCATTAGCTCTATATTTTATAGCAATTTTATTTGTAAAAGAAAAAACATTTAAAATCATTTAAAAGAAAAAATATAATTTATTTAAAAAGTAAACTATGATAGAGAAAATACAGAATTAGAAATCTGTAAAAAATGGGGCCCGGGAGATAGCATGGAGTTAAGACGTTTGCCTTTCATGCCAAAGGTCATCGGTTCGAATCCCAGTGCCCCATATGGTCCCCCGTGCCTGCCAGGAGCAATTTCTGAGCATGGAGCCAGGAGTAACCCCTGAGCACTGCCGGGTGTGACCCAAAAAAAAAAAAAAGAAATCTGTAAAAAATAAACCTGAGAAACTTAGCAAAAATATAGAACTCTGTGGTTTATAATGGAAGTACAGATGACTGATGAAGATAAACTAATGTCTACCTTCTGGAACTAACATATATTTCCAATACGTTAACTATTATTTTCCTTAGTTTAACAGGTTTTCATTTTTAAAACCAATAATTTTCAGGATTATCCTAAATGTAAGGAGTACATTAAAGAGAACAATTAACTTACACTCTATTAAAACACTTTACATAATTTCCAGAGAGACAAAAAGAGTTCTTTTGTGGACCAATTATGAGACCCTCTAGTCTTATATACCTCAATATCATCCTTATTTTTTAGCAGAGGTGCTTCCATAATATTTCTTAGACAAAAAGAATCAGACTCCACATCAAATGGGGTTCCAGTTAACTCGGCGATTCGATCCCAATGTCTCAGCTTCATTGCCTTGTTGGTCATCATTTCCAGGAGAGGACACGACTCGCTGAAGTCGTCAATTCTTTTTTTGAGATCCAAATAAGCTTGCCAATCTTTAAGTCCTTTGGGAAGTTTACGACATCTTTGAGAAATAGAGAAAGTTTATTTCACCTACATATTTCATTGAATATTACGAGTTTGCAGTAATATTTCAGGGGATAACCTCATTTTAAAAGAACTTTAATTTTAAAGGAGCCTAGGAAGGTGGCACTCTAAAAAGGTAGCTTAATTAAAACTAACCTGTTTTGAAACTCCTGCAGTTCTCCATTAATTTTTTCAATGTCAACATCTCCCCAGAGTATCTCATAATAGCCACTGATACTGCCCATTACAGTATCATATAATCCATACAGCTTTTGCAACAAGTTAAGTTCCTTTCTGAGAAAACAAGTAGTTAAGTCATTATGCAATATGTGTTTTAAATTAAACTTTATTGTTGGAAAGAGTTTATCCTACTAATTATTTATGTATTATGTGTACAGTATCTTATAAACATCAACATACATTTAACCATATTAATTTGCAAGACAAAGGCTTAAAAACACTAAATTTACAGTTCTCAAATATTACAAACCATACTGATTTGACATTTACCAATGGTCTGATTATTATTATTTATACCAATCATTGCCACAATGTGACCCAAACTTGATTAGAAGATAAAAGCTAATTCAAAGGTTTTATTTGCTGTTGCTTTTTATTTTAAATAGAAATTGAATTTTTTCAGAAGACATTCCATGACACCCAGTTCAACTTAGGATTATGTGCAAAAACCAAGATCTCTAATCATAGGAGACTGACTACAATAACCTCGACTGAGTAGAACTTTTCCTGGAACCATAAACAAGATCTTGGGGTTGGACAATTAATATGTCCGAAGCCTATAGTTTGTCTTATGACAGCATGCTTAATTGGTAGAGACTCCCTACTTTTTTTAGGTCAAAGGTATTTCCTTTCTAATTTTTTATTGTGCCTATGCAAAAAATAAAAATATAAACCATGCCATGTCTGGCAACCCTTTTTTATTTTTTTTCTAGATAGAGGATCCTGCTTTTTTCATAGAACCTTGGAACATGAATCCCTTTATTTTACCTCATATTTCTTCATCTTTCTACAAATTGAAAGAAGAAAAAAAATTGGATTGAGACCAGGGACCAAGTGCTCTCAGGTGCATTAGGTGAAAAAAAAATGGTCTTAACTAAATACCCAAGCCAAAGTCAACGGCAATACAATCAAGAGACCCAAATTATATTAAACTAACCACAAAATGGACCTATTACCCTGGTAGATTGGGGAGCTAAGAGTGGGGGTGGTGGATGCTGGTTTGATTTTTTTTTACGTAGCTGATTAGTTTTGGTTTTTGATTTATTGTTTTATTTATTCTTTTTGTACTTTTGTTGTTACTCCCTTATTGTTTATTGTTTTTATTTTTGTTTTGTTATCTTTTTCTTCTTTTTTCCCTTTCTTCTTCTAAACGGATATTTATAACACCCAGATGGACTCCTAGTTTTTCTCTTTTTGTTTGCCCTTTTCTTTTCTTCTCTCATATCTTTTCTTACATTTCCAATAAAACCACATTACTGCAATCACCTTGATCAGTCTCATAATTTGAGGGGGGAAAATGGAATGTACCAAGACCTGACAGTCATTGGTGGAAATAAAAAATGGTCAGACTTGAATACCAAATCCAAAGTCAACAACAACAGAATCGACACCCAATCCACAACAAGCTGTACAAGTGGACAACAGTTGTACTAGCATTACCGGGGAGGTTAAATGAGGGAGATCCGGGATGCATGCTGAAAACAGGGGTGGAGGGAGGACAACACTGGTGGTGAGAATGCCCCTCATTCATTGTCACTGTGTGCCTTAAATATTACTGTGAAAGATTTGTGATTCACTTTGACCACAATAAAAATATTTTATATTTTATTTTTAATAGAAATATCTTTTCTATTCTCACAATACCACAGAATTATTTCAGAGATTGGAATCAGCAAAATTGAGTATTTACTGTGAAGAAACCCTGGTGCTGTGAAGCAAGAAAAAAGCCCAGAAAAGTCCATGTACCTGCTTAACTCTTGGTTCTGTGAATTTCCAAAGAAAGAGTTGGAGAATGGCCTAACTGCATTTTCATTTTATAGGGGCACTGTAGGTTCGAAGTTAATTAAACTGGAGCTTGTAAAATAAACTATACTTCAGACAGGGTCACATCATTTTTAAATTTTGTTTTGAAATAAATTTTATGACATATTATCAGCAAATATTTTATTTGTATGCCTGTTTTATATACCGATATACCCAAGGCCACATATAAATTTCTTTGCTGGGGCTGAAGCAGTGGCACAGCAGTACGACATCTGTCTTACACTCACTAACCTAGGATGAAATGAGGTTCGATATCCCTGCGTTCCATATGGTCCCCCAAGCCAGGAGCGATTTCTGAGCACATATCCAGGAGTAACCCGAGCATCACCGGGTGTGGCCCAAAAATCAAAAACAGTTTTTTCTTTGCTGATCGGTGTCATGGGTAGAACTGAGAAAATGCACAAGAGACAAGGTGCTTGACTTGCATGTAGCTGACACTGAGCATCACTTGGGTGTAGTCCTACAGTTCCCTGAGCACCATCAGGTGGCCCTGAAGGTCACCACCAAAGTGGCTTGAGTAACCCCTAGTACTGCAGGGCTCAAGAAGTTCCCAAATGTTAGATTCTTGAATATAAGGACCAAAGATAATTTCAGTCTTTTATACTAGAAACCTTATTGTCAAAAAAAGACTGAAATAACATTTGATATTTACCTCTCACTGTGCACTTATGATTGATTACAAAGATTAAAAAATTAAACGTAATTAATTTCTAAGTTATAACAAAACTTTGAGAAATATTAAACAAAACTTTGAGAAATAACATCCTTTTTACATGGAAAATATCTATTTTTCTTATTTATTCTTTATTTTAAAAAGCTTATCATTATTACTTTTTAATTTATTTGCTTTGGGGTCACACCCAATGACACTCAGGGGTTACTCCTGGCTATGAACTCAGAAATCACTCCTGGCTTGGGGAACCATATGGGACTTTGGGGGATCAAACTGCAGTCTGTTCTATGTTAGCTGTCTGCAAGGCAAACACCTTACCACTTGCACCACTGTTCCAGCCCCATTATTACTTTTTTAAAACTTCTCCAGTGCTACTGGGACTATTGGGCTTTACCCAGCACTGCTAGGGAGATATGGACCAACCAGGACACTGCGTGCCCGACTTGTGAAAAATAACATCCTTTAGGTTATCTAAAAATGTTAGAAGTGTTTTAAACATTTGTTAAAATGTTATTCATTCTGGGGCCCGGGAGATAGCATGGAGGTAAGGCATTTGCCTTTCATGCAAAAGGTCATCGGTTCGAATCCCGGTGCCCCATATGGTCCCCCGTGCCTGCCAGGAGCAATTTCTGAGCATGGAGCCAGGAGTTAACCCCTGTGCACTGCCGGGTGTGACCCAAAAAAAAAATGTTATTCTTTCTGTGCATGAAACTCCCAAAGAAACTGGGACCCAAGCCCCTGCCCCTGAGTGGAGGTAGTCATTCAGAAAAATATGATGAAACTGTATCCCTGAGGCACACATCTACTGTGCTATTTGGTCCAATCAAACAAAAAACAAGGTGATAGGTGACAAGCTTTATTGGCAAGTCAAGAGATTGGATGATGGCAGCCTTAGGTTCTCAAAGCAGCTATGTTGTCTTTATGGTCACAAGAAAATTTTAGAGGAAGAGAAAACATGAAATACTGTTACAGACTGATGGGTGTCAATATGATCTATGATCAGTAAAGTCTCTCAGGATCTTATCACCTGAGGCACACTTCCTATGTATTGACAAAGAGTTAACCTTCTAATCCCTTAGAAAAAGATAAGGAAGACATTCTTAACACTTTCTTTCTTTTTTTTTTTTTTTTTTGGTTTTTGGGTCACACCCGGCCGTGCTCAGGGGTTACTCCTGGCTCCATGCTCAGAAATTGCTCCTGGCAGGCACGGGGGACCATATGGGGCACCGGGATTCGAACCAATGACCTTTTGCATGAAAGGCAAATGCCTTACCTCCATGCTATCTCCCGAGCCCCTTTTTTTGTTTGTTTGTTTGTTTGTTTTTTTTGTTTTGTTTTTTATTTTTTTTTTCATTCTTAACACTTTCAACTATCTCTTACCAGACACATTTTCTGCCTTCTAATATTGAATCAGCTCTTAAGGTAGTCTTCAGGACGGAAACTGAGGACACTGTGATGGGAAATGTGCACTGGTGAAGGGTGGTGTACATTGTATGACTGAAACTCAATCAGGAACAATTTTGTAATCACCATGCTTAAATAAGATAATTATTTTTGAAAAAAAATGGGGAGGATAAAAAGCCAAAAAAAAAAAGCAAAGCATAGAAAAATACTTTGAATAAACTTGGCTTTTGGATATTGAATTCACTTTGCAGTAATGATTATAAAGAGTTCAGCTCCAAGTAAAGTTCTTACAAAACAACAAACTGATGTCTCAACAGAGTTTGTGAATTCTCGAAGCAATACCTCAACATTTACAATAGCCCATGAAGGACCACTGGGCCCAATCTTAGCTGAATATTGGTAAAGATTAATATTCTCACCTTTCATTGTTAATTATAGATGGTCTTGCTTATGTCTTAATAGAAACTATCTATCTTGCAATTATGCTGTTAGTCTCTTTGTAAGTTATTGAAGATCATTTAAATCTGGAACCAGATATTACAAAATGGGCATGCACCAGCTGAGTTGCATTAAAAATTATTTTCCATTTTGGATACATATATCTTGAAACCAAGACATTCAAGTAAAAAAAAAGGTTTTATACTTATATTAAATTTATATTAAAATTTATATTATAAATTTATATTAAAATGCCTAAGAAAATTATTTTTCATCATTTCTTTATTCTCTCTTATAAATTATTCATAGAATTATTTTAAAATATTAAAAAATAGATGTAAAAAGAGTCCACTGTTCTAGATGATAAATGAGGTTGATTATTTTTCCTGGTCTCAAGAGGGTAAAAATAAAATACTGACTTTCAGACTGAGTGTGCAGAAGAATTAACTAGAGATTTCAAGCCAATATTCTAGGACCCAATCCCAAGGATTCTAATTCAGTGAAATATGGGCAAGGGCCAGACATTGGCAATTCTAACTTGGTTGATTACTGGACTAAGTTTGGAAAATAACTACCTTAGAAAAAGAATACAAACCATCTGCCCAAACTGGCTGACGCATTAATGTATCATCAGGCAATTTCATCTCTATATTGTCATGAAATTTTCATGCTGAGACTTTTAATAAAGGCAACATAAAATTCTCTTCTAAAAACAAGATTCCAATAAGCTAATAAGCTAACTTTACCACAGTTATCACTTTGCCTTTGAGGAAGGTTATATTTAAAATCCTATTGAAATGTATTTGTTTAAATCCTAGGTCTATTGTTTAAAATCAATTTTTCTTGTTAAAAATCAATTATGTTCTTTAGCCTTAAATCTCAATGAATTATTTGTCTGCCCAGGAGGAAGAGAATTTAACACATATGCAATAAAGAGGGATGGTCAGCTTAGAATAGGTTTATTACTTTTTTTTAAAACTTTTTTGAAGGGGCTGTACACAGTGGAGCTGGGAGGGTGATTAACTTTAAACAAACATTATCCAAAATTAATGTTTCTGTGTAACTCTGATACTATTCTTTCCTGATTTTTTTTCTAATGGGCAGTATTTAATTATTTTCAGAAATAATGAAAACAACAGAACATAAGCCAAATTTTATAAACCACAAATATTCATAATTCCTCCCCTTTCCTTCCTTCTGTTGTTGCTGTTGCTGTTGTTGGGATGTACAGGGTCTCACAGTTTTGGTGATTAAACACATTTTCCTTATGTGCTCTTAAGTGATGGCACACTTGTAGCTCCAGAGACTCCATAGTACTGCTTGTGACAGTACTCTGGTCAGTATTGGGAATGGATTTGCAGTCTAACGTATACATGGCCAACATCCACATACTGAATTGCTTTCTAGACCTGATGCCCACAATTTTTACGAATAAATTTTCTACACCATTAGAACAACACATTTGGGGGGAGGGCCACACCTGGGGGTTACTCCTGGCTAAGCACTCAGAAATTGCCCTTGGCTTGGGGGACCATATGGGACGCCGGGGGATTGAACCACGGTCCTTCTTGGCTAGCACTTGCGAGGCAGACACCTTACCTCTAGCGCCACCTCACCAGCCCCTAGAACAACACATTTTTAAGTTACTTCATTTAAAAATCATATGCTACATATTGCTCATATTTGTTTCTGCCATTCATGTTCCAACATCAACCCTATTACCAATATAAAATTCCTTCCACCATTCTCCCTGGATTCCCACTCATTCCCAAGCTTACCCCCTTGGCAGGCATGAAATAATATTGTTTGTTTATGGGTAAGTAGATATGAAATTATTTAATACAGCAAAAAGAAAATTTGTGAAAATTATCGTATCTCTCATGAGGTCATTAGTCATTGTTAGAAGGTTTAATGAGCTATTTGTTGCCAGTTGATATTTCATTATTTGTTTTGTTTCTGAGCATTAGGGGACTTTGAATATACTATTGACTTTTAAATTGGTATGTTTCTACTGGGATGACAGTATTGAGAAATTTGGACTTGTCATGAAGTCCAGGAATTCCAAGTTCTGTGACTGATAGTGCTGATAGTGTGGCTTTCATGGGATATGGTTTTGGCTACCAGGCCTTCTGGAAGTATGAGAAGAACAGGGTGAGAGGTGTCCATGCTCACTCCTAAAAAGCCCTATTATTGTCAAAATCTAAAGTTTTGGTCTGTTTGACATTTCAGGTCAAGTGGTTAAGTTGAGCTGTTAGAGAAGGGCAAACGTGGGTGCTAGGTGCAGCTGACATGGTTTCAGCTGGGCTGGAACTAGTCCTGCCTCTTCTCCGGAAATTACCAGTTTTCAGCTGCCATATTCTAGGCCCGATGCCCACATTTTTACAAGTAAATTTTCTATGCCCATAGAACATTGCTTTTGTTGATAATGACTGTCTACAAGTTAGGAAAACGGGGAAATTCCACAACTGAGTCAGGAATAAAAGGGATATGTAAGAATGTTCCCAGCTTGAGCTTCTCTACAAGGTAAAAATTATGATCTAATTCTTTCTAATGAACACTATTTAATTATTTACTTGAACACCTTTATAATTTCTAAATTTACCTGATTTTGTGTAACACCTCATAGTCAGTCACAGGTAATCCAAAAAGTTGTTCACCTGATGAATAGGTAACAAATTTTCTCCACAGATCATCAAAATTGGCCTATAAAAGGGAGTTTGAATAATATTGAAATATAATTAATTCAGGCCCCATTAAATAAAAGTTTATTAAAATTAAATAAAAGCTATGTTGAGGTTTATTTAGCATTATCTATGGAACAAAGATTTTTGGAGTAAATTTATTCTGATACCAAACTACCAGAAAAAAATTAGAAACATCAGAAAATTAACTTGCAAGCAAACTAAAAGCATTCATTTTCTATAAAATTATTTCTTTAATAAATTAAGTGGTTCCCAGAAGATCTATATTTTAAGATCCCATAAATATGTCTCAAAGCAATAAAACTGCTTTTAAAAATGTATAATTTAAGCCTTTTCACTAATTTGGCCTAGTCATCTCTCCTACAGAGTTCAGATGAGTGAAGTATTAATATAACACATTTAACCCTGTTGGCTCTACCAGCAAAAAAGCATCTTAAAACAAAGGCTCCGTTTTAGCACCATTTAAAATAATTTTAACAATTTAAATCAGAGAAGTTAATGGACATGTGCTTTCAACTTGAATATCTATATTTAGAATACGAAATACTAATAGCATTTAAGGTACAAAAACAAATGGAATGATACACCTGGGACAGATAATGTGTATGTGCACTCTACCTATAAAATATAACACCTCAATAATCTCTGCACACTGAACTCTGGAGAAGTGCTTGTGACAGATCTGACAGAGTTCAGACCTGATAACTACATCTGCATATTTTACACATGCTAACCAGGAAGGTGTGGAGGTAATGGAGAAGCCCAACCAGCCCCTAGTTCCTAGAAGGAACAGCTGTATTTTGCATGTTTTTTTTTCCCCCCTTGGTAGCCAGCCTAGAGGTTATTCAACAAATCTATTGACTGAGGCTCCTGTGAAAGAATAAACACAAAAATTCAGTTAGAATGCATTAAAATAACTGCTGAAAATATTGTTCACTTGATAAAGAAAACTGATGCTACTCAGCCCTTTCACTTGGGCAGCAAATAAAATATAAATAATGCATAGAAGCAATCAAATAGGGAGCAATATCACAGCTTTAAGTTAATGAGTACTGGAATGTAATAAGTAAATTAAAGGAGTTGGAAAGTTTAACATGAAAAATACAAAAGGAAACAAAATGAAATATGTGGGATGATGAGAGAACTGTATCTCAAATTTTAAAATCTTATTCTGATACTTTTATTTATCTATTTTTAATCAGTTTACATACAAGTGAGACATTTAAAATTGAAAATTCATACAATTAAATTCAATACAGAATTTCAATTCTTTAAAACTACAGTAAGAAATTCAGTGGAGAGTACAGAGGAATATGAGAGAATTGCATTATTTAACAGACTATAATACAATTAAAATCTATATTATATTTCTAAAATATTAACTTTTACATTATAAAGTAAAACAAAAAATTTTTCCTTAAAATTATTTTGAGGGAAATTATATAATAACATCATATTATCAGTGTGATTAAAATGTTTTACTTTTACCTGAAATATTTGTAGTCTATTGCTAGCTTCTTGCGGTGGTATATTTGGAACCATGGGTCCTTCCTACAAATGAACAATATAATCTCCACTTAAATTCCTTTTAATTTTTTGTTTTGGAGCCACACCCAGATCTACTAAGAACTTACTCCTGACTCTGCTCAGGGAGCACACCAGGTGGGATTAGGGGACTGTATTCAGTGGTGGATAGAGCTGAATTGACAATTTGCAAAGCAAGACTCTTCTGTACTTTTTCTTCAGCCCTTTACTTAAATTTTTAATCATATGTATCTCTTGATTTATTAGGTTGATCATTTTTCTTTTAAATAAACATTATTTAAATGGCCAAATTTCATCCTATATATGGAGCTTTCTGTTTTTTCCTAACAATTTTGAGATATAGCTCACATATTATACAATCTATACATTTGCTTAGTTCATGATAATGCTTTCTTATTTTCACAGTTTTGCAACCAACTACAATCAATATTAGGATATTTGTTTCATTCATTCCTTTTTATAGGACTCAACATAGTTAAAAATTGTATATTATGAGAGATTTTCCCTATTAAAAAAACTGTAGGATAATCTCGTAGGTAAACAGTTTAGATCTTGGAGGATAAATGGACTACAAAAATGTGCCTAGGATAATAATACAGAATAATAGAATAATAGAATGGATAGAATAAAACAGTTTAGGGTCTTATAGATGTAGAAAGTAAAGAAAATAAAAAACTAGGGGCCCGGGAGATAGCATGGAGGTAAGGCGTTTGCCTTTCATGCAAAAGGTCATCTGTTCGAATCCCGTTGCCCCATATGGTCTCCTGTGCCTGCCAGGAGCAATTTCTGATCATGGAGCCAGGAGTAACCCCTGAGCACTGCCGGGTGTGACCCAAAAAGACAACTGTCTTGAGTTTGGTAAGTTGCCACTTAGTATTTAAAGTTTGTACCACAAAGATTGTTTCATTTTATTTATGATTATAAATGGCTTTACATTAGAATAATAGAGTTCTCAGAACAACATCTTTGTGCTAATTTTTCTTTCTTTTTTTTTTTTCTTGGGCCATATCTGGCAGAGCCTGGAGGACACCATATGCAGTGCTTGGAATCAAAACCAGGTCACTGAGTACAAGGCATATGTTTTATCCAATACACTATCTGTTTGGCATCCTTACCACTGTTTAGCTAAATGAGTGACACAGAATGATTAATTGGGAGGAGCAGCAGTAGTCACTGAGTGTCATGAGTCAGAAACTAATAGCAAACAGGATCTCAGATGGCCCATATACTACTGAGTATTAAAGGTGTGGGGTCAGTGTAGATGCATGACAGAATTACCAGTATTAGATGAATGACAGAGCAACAAAATGCTGGCTGATCTAACAAAAAGAGATACATTTAGTACAGGGGAAAAAGTACTAAAAAAGTAGCAACAGGGTTAATTTATTTTATGATTCAAGACCCACTGTAATAACAAAAGTAAAGTAGTGGGGCCGGGCGGTGGCGCTAAAGGTAAGGTGCCTGCCTTGCTTTGTGCTAACCTAGGTCGGACCGCGGTTCGATCCCCCGGTTCCCCATATGGTCCCCCGTGCCTGCCAGGAGCGACTTCTGAGCGAATAGCCAGGAGTAACCCCTGAGCGTCACTGGGTGTGACCCAAAAACCAAAAAAAAAAAAAAAAAAAAAAAAAAAAAAAAAGTAAAGTAGAATGTGTTAAGGGAATACACCCCATTTCTGAATTTAACTTAAAAGAGGGTAACCATTATGAGTCATTTATAAGGTTGAATAGTCAGTAACATTGATAAGTATGACATTTATTATTTATTTTTCAGTCACCCTATGATTCTGTAAAATAGTAAAAAAAAAAAAAGGGTCTGGAGAAATAGTACCAGTTAGGGCACTTGCCTTATACATGTTGACTTGATCGATCACTGTTACCCTTTATGGTTACCTGAGCCTACAGGAGTGATCCCTGAGTGTAGAGTCAGGAATAAGTACCAAGTACCACTGAGTGTGGACCCCCCCCGCCCAAAAAAACACAAACAAAAAAAAATTTAAAAAAATCAGAAACATCAGACTAATTTAGGGTCTTCAGCCAACTGTATTATATTTTCAATCACGAGAACGTTCATCCTGAAAAGAACTAAGTCAGACTCTTTGTACATTTTACCATCTCAAAGTTACTTATTGTTCCTATTAATAATTAAGTCTTCTTTATTCCTCTAAATTTTACCTCTTGAAAATATAATCTGAAATTACACATTTATTGAGTTTTACATATAGCTTCTTGAATACTACACGTATGCCAAATTATTTTTACCAAAATGCATTAATTTCACTTTATATAAACATTACAACATTTTTTGTTTGTTTGTTTGTTTGTTTGTTTGGTTTTTGGGTCACACCCGGCAGTGCTCAGGGGTTACTCCTGGCTCCATGCTCAGAAATTGCTCCTGGCAGGCACGGGGGACCATATGGGGCACCGGGATTCGAACCGATGACCTTTTGCATGAAAGACAAATGCCTTACCTCCATGCTATCTCCCGGGCCCCACATTACAACATTTTAACACACAACATGAAAATATTTGAATTACCGCTTCATATGATTCTGCAAAGTTCACTACATCTTCCTGAAAAACTTCCACTGACTCAAGTAGATCATACTTAAACTTAGGCTGCAGTTGAACCAGTTCATCTTGTACAGAAACCTAGAATTAAACACACACACACACACACACACACACACACAGCATGAAAAGTATTTCAATTAAAGCTTTAATTCTATCCCAGCAAGTTGGATATCCCATACATCTTGTACAAAAAAAAAAAAAAGTGTGCCTCTGCAATGTTTTTATTCGGAGAGATAGCATGGAGGTATGCATGCAGAAGCTCAGTGGTTTGAATTCCGGCATACCATATGGTTCCCTGAGCCTGCCAGGAGCAATTTCTGAGTATAAAGCCAGGAGTAACCCCTGACACTGTCTGGTGTGACCCCCCCCCCAAAAAAAAAAACCACATAAATTTTAAAAAAATGCACCAACAACATGAGAGTCAATCATTCCAATGTTTGACCCAAGAGATCACTGTGGCCAGGAAAACAGTTATAACCCTAAGTCCAATTTAATTCAATACTGTCTCTGGGTGACCAGGACAAGGTCTAGAATTAACTATGCCAAGAAATATCATTAGCAGCAATTATAGTTGTTATGCAGTTCCCTAGAAGAAAATTATATTAATCACAAATATTAAAATATAAAATTTAATGGCCTTAAAATTTTTTATTAAACCTTAAATTATAATAACTGGCACTTAATTCATGTTTAGCAGCTGTCATCTCTTTATGTATGTATGCTAATTTATTTTATTCTTACAGTAAATTCGTATGGTCAATAATAGTATTAGACCAATTTGTCAGGTAAGAAAACTGATTTACAGAGGAACTAAGTAACTTCTTCAAGGTCTTAGCACCAGAACAAATAAAAAGTTGAAATTCAAAACCTAGTAATGTGGTTCCAGAACCCTTATTATACCTTTCTCAGCATCTATCTAGATTGAAAGTTATACCACTTTAAGAATACTAATGATTGTAAAAAAAAAAAATGCATGAGTTTAATTCAATTGTTTAAAAAAAAAAAAAGAGCTAGAGAAGGTGTCAATGGCAGAGCACATGTCTTGCATGTGTGAGCCCCTAAACTCAATTCCCAGCACTTAAAAAGTTATAACCACCATGTGGCCCGGGAGATAGCATGGAGGTAAGGCGTTTGCCTTTCATGCAAAAGGTCATCGGTTCGAATCCCGGTGCCCCATATGGTCCCCCGTGCCTGCCAGGAGCAATTTCTGAGCATGGAGCCAGGAGTAACCCCTGAGCACTGCCGGGTGTGACCCAAAAACCAAAAAAAAAAAAAGTTATAACCACCAGTCAAGTAAATTTTTCCCATTCAGCAATAACAGAGTCTCCACCACCATGGAGGCTCCCCACAAAGCACAAGAATAAAATGACCCAATTTAAATGTATGAAAATATTTGAATAGGCATTTTTCCAAGAAAAACACAAATGACCAACCAAAATCATATCAAAATAAGTTCAATATCTTTTATAATATGGAAAGTGCAAATTGAATTTATAAATAGATGTTTCTAAACTCATTAGGATGCTTATTATAAGAGAAAATAAAATGCCACATGTTAGCAAGATTGCAATTTAATTGCAGTCTTGTGCACTGGTTGGAATGCAAAACAGTGCAATTCCTATGAAAAACAAAATATGATAGTCATTAAAAAATTAAAAATCTAATATTGTAGACCATCCAGTCTCTTCATAAATATGTCCAAAATAATTGAAAGTTAGGTCTTGAAGAAATACCTTTGCTCCAGTGTTTACATTATTCACAGTAACAAGAATGGGTGGAAGCAGCCCAAATATTCATTGATTGATAAAAATGTATATGTTAAAAAAAGAATGTTGCATATAGTAATATGTATAGTTATACAGTAACGACAAAGTTTTCTTTGTTGTGTAAACATCATAAAATACAACAACACAAACCATATATAGAGGGTACACTTTCACATTCCTGCACTATCTAGCCAACTGGGACCACCATTTATATTATAATTTATCATTGACTAAAATGCATTAAATGATGCATGAGTATATCCATATAATGGACTATCATTTATTTTTGAAAAAGAAGAAATTTTCTATATGCATAAAAACATATATAAATCTTGAGGATGTCATACTACTTGAAATAAGCACCAAAATACAAAATCTATGTGACTTTTCCTGTACACTTCTATGAACAGAATCAAGGGTAGTCAAATTCATAGTGATAGTAGAATTATGTTTTTCAGGATCTGGCAAAAGAGAAGCAGAGAATTGTTTAATGATGAATGTCAGACTTTGAAGCAGAGGAAGATAAAATGGGGCTATTATTTAATGGACGTATGGTTTTATATATGCCTATATGATGAAAAGAATAATAGTGATGGAAAGTGATAGTGGCAATACAACAGAATATATATATATATATATTTATACTACCAAAATTGAATGTGCACTTAAAATGGTTAATAAATGTTATATTGTATGTATGAGAGACCATAAAGAAAGTAAAAAGATAACCTAAAAAAAGGTGGAAAAAAAACGTTCGTAGATGCTTTGACAAGGAACTTACATTCAAAATACATAAAAACTCAACTCAAAAATAGATAGAAATTAAAGCAAATGATTTAAATTCACAAATATTCAAAAAAGATATACAGATTGTCAATAATACATTAAAAATAGTCAATATTTCTCTGGCCATTAAGAAGATAATGTATCATACATGAAAAAATGTAGTGAAGGCTTGAAAATAGGCTATGCCAAAGAGGTCAGTCACAGAAATTACATTTTGTATGATTCCTTCCATATTAAATGTTCATAAAAGGCAAATCCATATATACAGAGATCAGATTCGTAGTTTCCAAGGACTAAGGTGAGGTGAAGAAAGGGGAGTGAACATTAATAAATAAAGGGTTTCTTTGGGATATCAAAAAAAATCCAAATTAATAGATGACAAAAAGAGGTGGAAGATGGTTGCGACAATAGTAAAATTGGTAGAGAGTTTGTCTTGCATACAGATGACCTGGGTTCAATTCTCAGTAATGCCATATGGTCCCCTATGCACCACCAAGTGTGATTTCATAGTGCAAGGCCAGAAGTAAGTCCTGAGATTGGGTCCTCCCAATCAAAAAACTTAGCTGAGGATTGTTTAGAAATTCCATGAATATACTTTATAATCACTGAATTACAAAGTTTGTAATAGTTTACAAAATAATATTTTACAAAGTTTGAAATATTACATTTCAACAGTTACCAAAATAATATACATTATAGCAGCTTTTAAGAAAAAATTAAATTTGCACTTACAGATTTGCTCTGCAATTTGTTGAAAGAATATCTCAAGGTATCTACTGCTTCTGATTCTTCTTTAGTTACTTCAACTTCAAATCTGTTTAAAATGGCATAAGCTTCCTGTGGCATTGAAGAAGAGTTGAGAAACATTACAAGGTTTTGTTTTTGATACCTTTTTCTTCATTTTTCCTTTCTTCTTCTAAATGGATATTTATAATACCTAGATGAACTCCTCCTAGCTTTTTTTTTTGTTTGTTTTCTCTTGTCTTTTCTTATATATCCAAGAGAATCACATTACTGGAATTATCTTGGTCAGTCTCATAATTTGAGGGGGCAAAATTGGACGGTACCAGAACCAGACAGTTGAATGAACATTTAATGGAAATAAAAAATGATCACACTTGAACACCAAACCCAAAGTCAAAGACAACAGAATCGATACCCAACCTACAACAAGCTGTACAAGTGGGGATCAGTTACACTCGCATTATGGGATGCATGCTGGTAACAGGGATGGAGGGAGGACAACACTGGTGGTGGGAATGTCCCTCACTCATTGTCACTATGTGCCTTAAATATTACTGTGAAAAATTTGTGATTCACTTTGGCCACAATAAAAATTAAAAAAAAAAAGAAATAAAAGGAAGAGGAGAGAAAGGAGGAGACAAGCATACTGTAGGAAAAACAGATTAATTATGGAGTCCTGATGGTTGTGAATGATAGTGAGATGGATGGAGAGGCCTTTCTCTGCCAGCCTGGGTCACGTGCCTGCAACTTTCTCCAGCAGGTGGGTCTGAGGGTTCAGGATAGCCAGGGTTCAGGATAGTCAGGTTTCAGGAGACATCAACTTTATTAAGGCCCTGGCCAACTTGGGTGGTCTATAATATTAAACCTTTTTAAGCATACTCTCAATATGCAGTCCTACATTCAAGCCTGTCTCTTCTCCTACTTCTCACTCCATCTCTCTTGATGAATCCTCAATCCCTCTTACACTCCTCAGGCAATCATTTTGTTACCTTCCAAAGACCCCTCCCAGAAATGGGCTGGTCTTACCATCAGGTAAGGTTACACAGGAAGAATGGGAGATGGGGGTAACATAGACATACACAGTACTGAAGAATTGTAAAAAGAGGACAATTTTTTTCTTTTTTTTTTTTTTTCG
>PVKC010016358.1:0-20857 GCA_004027635.1 Crocidura indochinensis
GACTAAGGTGATTATTAAAAAATGTTGATTAGCTAACAAGCCTGTTATTACGGCTACTCAAATGTTGGATTCCCTTGAAAGAAATGTTGTGGCTACTCGAGCAGAAGTTAGTGATGTTTATAGAGCCGCAGAATTAGGTTCCGACTGTACCATGTTGTCTGGAGAAACTGCTCAGGGACAATTTCCGGTGTTAGCGGTGGAAACAATGACAAATATTGTGTTCGAATCCGAGAAATATTTTGATTTTCAAAGGTTCTCTAATAAGTTTGATTCTGAAGGAATGAAGTGCGAGGGTAAAGATTCTCAAAATAGATTGGAATCTGTTAGAAAAACATTATCAGATAATCAGATCGCTGTTGTTTTGGCTATGAAATGTGAAGATATTGACTCTGATTTGTTAAAAAAAATCTCTAATTTAAGATTGAAAGTTCCTTTGTTTGCTTTTATTCCTGTAAATAACGTAGAAGAATATTGTGATAATCCGAAATGAGATTCGGTTAGTTATTTGAAGATGAAGAATATAAGTGATGTTGCTTTGTGTAGAGGAGTGAACTTGATTTTTGTTGATGGCGATGTAAAAGGTGCTTCTGCTAGGGATATGTTTATAGAATGTTTTAGATTATATGTCGGAGAAGACTTTAAACATCCATTGTTGGTTTCTGATGATGGAGGGGTTAATTGAAGTTTAAGTAGCAAATAGCTGCTTTTTATCATGAAGATCGCGCAATTTCCAGCACATAACTTCAGTAATTTGGTTAATAGGATTGACTTTTCTAAGGTCAAGTATCCTAACTTTACACCTCCCGATTTAAAGGGTATTCAAATTGGAGCTTATGATCAATTTGTCAGAGAGGATCTAAAAAAACTGATTTTTAGTTATTTTCCTCTTATTTCACAAAGTAAGAATACAACAATTACTCTTAAAGATGTTATTTTTAAAAAACCTGATTGTACTGAGGATGAAGCTTTAGAAAAGGGAAAAAGTTATCAATATGCTATTTATCTTCAAATAGAACTGGTAAATAAACAAGGAAAGAGTAAAGATCTTATTCTAGAGGACACAGTATATTTAGGAGGTCTCCCTGAACTTACAGAAAGATCTAACTTCATTATCAATGGTATTGAGAAATTTATTATTAGTCAAATAGTAAGATCTCCCGGATCTTACATTTTGAATAAATCTCAAATTAAGATTAGCACATCCAAAAAGAAAGTTCAAGAGGGAGCTATCTGTGAAGTTTTACCTCTGAAAGGAACTGGTATTTTGTTGAATTATACGAAAGATAAGAATGGGCAATATTTCATAAGAGCTACAACCAAAAATAGTTCTGGAGATGGGATTCTTCAGTATCCTTTTACCGTTTTATTGAAGGCCTTTGGTATTTCTGGAAAGCAAATTCTGGAGATATTTGATAATGCAGAATGTATTCAAAACACTTTGGATAGAGAAGATTTCAATCCTGTATCTCTTCTTATGAGTGAAGGATCTCTTTATGTGAAATGATTTAAAGCCAATGTTCTTAATGTTAAAGATGTTGATTCATGATTACAGGAAACAGATAATACCGTTTATAGAGCCTTGAATAGATATTCTGCAGAATTATGAAAAAAACATTGAGATACATTTAACGATATTATGGGAAGGTTGGAAACTGCTGTTGCAGACAGTGATTCCGGAGAAGAATATGCTAAGTTAAGGGCGGAGTTAGATAGAGCAATTGAGAAATCGTATGATTTGTTGGAATCTATTTCTCTTGAATGAGCCGCTTCTCATATCGTGAATGAAATGGGAATTCCTTATGAATCTCCAACGTTTAGAGCTCGTTCCTTTAGAGAGATTCTTTGGTCTTACTTCTTGGAAAGAAATTATTATGACATTGGATATGCAGGGCGTTTCAAGATTGACAACAAGATGTGCCTTTCCGAAAGAATCTTTCAAAAAGTATTGGCTCAAGATGTTAGAGATGTAAATGGAGATGTTGTGTTTGCTAAAGGTACTTTCATGGGAAGATCTGAAATTTCTAAGTTTTCGTCTATGTCTAGAGAAGGAAAACTTGATTTACTGACTAAGTTTGAAATGTCACATGCGCCTGAATTCTATCCTGATTATGAGAAACATTCTGCTTTAGAGGTAGAAACAATCTTTATTCATAAAACAAGGTCTGTTAGTTCGCCTGTAGTGAAGATTTATGGTGTTCCTGCTAATAAAGAAATGCAACCCATATTGAGATTTGCTGATTTCTTTGCGATGATTTCATATATTGTGAATTTGGGAGAAGGAATTGGGGCTTTGGATGATATTGATCATTTAGGTAATAAGAGACTGAAGTTGGTTAGTGAGCTTCTTCAAAACAGAATTATTGTTGCTATGTCCAGGATTGTGAAATTTGTTGTAGAGAGAATCAACAATACAGAGGCGAGAATCAATTATGCGACTCTCAGAGATGCTCCTGATGCCAGTTTTTCTATTAAGTCTACTTTTAATACTAAGCCGTTTCAAATGGCAATCAGAGAATTTTTCAATTCTCATCAATTGACTCAATTTTTGGATCAACAAAATCCCCTTTCCGAGATTACTAATAAGAGGAAAATTTCTGCTATGGGGCCTGGTGGTATTAAGAGAGAAGATCCTAACCTTGGTATTCGTGACGTTCATCATTCTCATTATGGAAAGATTTGTCCTGTTGAAACTCCTGAGGGAATGAACATTGGGTTGATCATGGCTTTGTCTTCTTTTGCTCAAATTAATGAATATGGTTTCTTGACCGCCCCGTATTACAAGGTTGTAGATGGCAAGGTAACGGATGAAGTAGTTTGACTTTCTGTATTGCAAGAGGGAGAATATATTATCGCGGAAGCGAACATACCTAGAGATGAAGATGGAAGATTATTGGGATCAGTAACTGCTCGTTGTAAGGATTCTGTTGAGACAGTGGATGCGAAAATGGTTGATTTCACTGATGTAGGTTGTCATCAATTGGTTTCTGTGTCTACTTCTTTGATTCCTTTCTTGGAACATAACGATGCTAACAGGGCTTTGATGGGCGCAAACATGCAAAGGCAGGCAGTGCCGTTGTTATCTCCAAAATCTCCTATTGTTGGTACTGGGGTTGAATACAAGATTTCTACGGATTCCGGGTTGGTTGATTTGGCTCGAGCAGACGGGATCGTAGAAAAGTCTGATGGTAGATCCATTACTGTTAAATATGATGATTCTTCATTGGGTTCAGAAACATTTAAGTTTTATAAATTTGAAAGATCTAATCAGTGCACATGCAAGAATCAGTATCCTTTAGTTAAGCCCGGACAAAAAGTAATTAAGGGGCAAGCTTTATCAAATGGGCCCGCTATGCAAAATGGTGAGTTGGCTCTTGGGCAGAACTTATTAGTTGCATTCACTACTTGATATGGTTATAACTACGAGGACGCTATTATTTTGTCTTCTAGGTTAGTAGAGGAAGATATATATACGTCTATCCATGTTCAGGAACATTCTGTGGAATGTATGAGAACGAAAATTGGGGACGAAGAGATTACTAGACAGATTCCTCATGCAAATGATCAAGAGAAGAAATATCTTGATGAGAATGGGATTATTATGGTTGGAGCTGAGGTTAAAGAAGGAGATATTCTTGTTGGAAAAACTTCTCCTTCAGCAACAGTTGAACAAAGTGCCGAAGAAAAACTTCTTCAAGCCATATTCTCTGAAAAAGTTAAGTCAGTTAAAGATAGTTCTTTAAGGGTTCCTGCAGGCGGGGGAGGTATCGTAACCAAAATAATCAGAATGTCTATTTGGAAAAATGACAAATTGGATGATGACGTTATTGAAGTTGTTAAGGTTTTTGTTGCTCAGAAGAGAAAAATTCAAGTTGGTGACAAGATGGCAGGGAGACATGGTAATAAAGGTATTGTTTCTAAGATTGCTAGAAAAGAGGATATGCCATATTTGGAGGATGGTACTCCTGTGGATGTTATTTTGAATCCATTGGGTGTTCCTTCAAGGATGAATATTGGTCAGATTTTGGAAACTCACTTGGGTTTTGCTGCTAGAAAACTGGTATTTAAGAATCTGTTGGAGCTATGTTTTTCCGGAAAAAAAGATGAGATTAGCGCAGTATTTGGTTTGGATTCCGAGGTAACAGATAGATTATCGAGAGTAGTGATGGAATATATGTCTGAAATTGGAGTTAATAATGTGGAAGAAGCTAAGAAATTAGGGCAAATTCATTTCAGCATTATTCTTTCTAAGTTGGGTATGTCTGAAGATGATCTGAATATTAAAGTGTCTACTCCTGTCTTCTGTGGAGCGAATAAGACAGATTTGACCAATATCATGAAAGCAGCTGAAATTGATCCTGAAGCTGGAAATGGAAAATTTACTCTTATTAATGGAAAAACAGGAGAGAAATTTGAAAAGCCTATTACTGTAGGAGTTATCTATATGTTGAAACTGGATCATATGGTTGATGACAAAATACATGCTAGATCTGTTGGGCCATATTCCAAAATTACTCAACAACCACTTGGTGGTAAGTGTCAAAATGGTGGCCAAAGATTTGGGGAGATGGAAGTATGAGCTCTTGAAGCTTATGGTGCGGCTTATAACTTGAGAGAGCTGTTGACAATTAAATCAGATGATATTCAGTCTAGACAGACAGTATTCTCATCTATAATTAGAAAGCAACCTTTACCAGCGTCCAACGTACCAGAATCCTTTAAACTTCTGATCAAGAAACTCGAAGGGGCTTGTATGAAAATTAACGTTCAGTATGGAGATGAGAATAAATTTATTAGCTGTCATGAATTCATTGAGAAACAACTAAGAAGAGATAGTTCATTTGTATTGGATTCAACTAGAGGTAGAATATCTGCAGATAAAGACAAGAAATCTTCTCCCGTTAAAGGTAAGTAGTTTATGTCAGTGTCAGTAAAGAAATCAGTTAATTCATCAAAATCTTACGAAAACAAAACTTCTGATAAAAGTGAGTTTACTATTAGAGGGCTTCAGATTAGTCTAGCTTCTCCTGAGTATATTAGATCTTTATCAAAAGGGGAAGTTACTACTTTTGAAACCATCAATTATAAGTCTTTAAAACCAGAAAAAAATGGATTATTTTGTGAATCTATTTTTGGCCCCATTAAAGATTATGAATGTTCGTGCGGAAAATACAAGCAAGTCAAATATAAAGGAAAAAGATGTGAAAAGTGCAAAGTTTGCATTACTCAATCTCTAGTTCGTCGTGATTGGATGGGTCATATTGAGTTGGCTTGCCCTGTTGCTCATATTTGAATGATTCATGAGTTGCCTTTCCCCGCTAAGATTTCATTGATTTTGGGAATTAAATATAAGCATGTAGAGGAGGTTGTTTATTTCAATAACTATATTGTTTTGGATGGGGGTAGTGCTGAAATTGATGGGAAAAAATTATTTGAAACTTTAGAAATTATTGATGTTTCAGGATCTAAAGCCTCTGCTCCTTCTTTGGCAAAGTTGAGAAGTTTGCTTCGAGGTATATATGAGAAAGTGCAAAGAGATAATCCTGCTGAATACCATATCAATATGGATTATCAACAAGGGAGAGCTTATTATAAAGCTTTAACCAATTCTAATTTGCCATTCTCCATTATGGATATGTTTGAGTATCTTGAAAAACATACAGGTTTGAAGGTTGGAATTGGGGCTGAAGCGATATATGAATTATTGAGAAAAATTGACTTAAATGAATTAGAGGATCAGTTATTGAAGGTTCTTCATGAGGGATCGCAAATTGATCACTCTAGTCCGAAGATTAGAAAACTCCTAACAAGATTGAAAGTTGTACGATGGTTTAAAGATTCAGGAAATAGACCTGAATGGATGATTTTGAAGGTTATACCAGTCATACCCCCAAACTTAAGACCTATTATTCAATTGGAAGGCGGAAGATTTACAGCCTCAGATATAAATACTTTTTATAGAAGAATTATTGTAAGAAATGAAAGGTTGGGTAGGATCTTAAAACTTAACGTTGCTCATATTATTGCTAATAATGAAAAAAGAATGCTTCAGGAAGCTGTTGATTCTTTGATTGATAATGCAAGTAGAAGAAAACCATTAGTTGCCCAAGATAAAAGGCCTCTTAAATCTATCACCGATCACCTTAAAGGTAAGCAAGGTATCTTTAGGCAAAACTTACTTGGTAAGAGAGTTGATTACTCTGGGCGTTCTGTTATCGTTGTTGGCCCAGAACTGCAAATGTATCAGGTTGGTTTGCCTGTTTTGATGATTCTTTCATTGTTCAAACCATTTATTTTGGGAGAATTGATTAGGAAGGTTGATGAGTTTGGAAATGAATGTATGCCTATTGCTTCAAATATTAGATCTGCGGAAAAGATGATCCTGGAGCAGTCAGATGAGATTTGACCCGTTGTACATAAGGTAATTAAAGAAAGACCCGTTTTGCTTAACAGGGCGCCTACATTGCATAGACTTGGTATTCAAGCTTTTGAACCGATTCTTGTAGATGGTAAGGCTATTTGCCTTCATCCTCTTGTAACAACAGCTTTTAACGCTGACTTCGATGGTGACCAAATGGCTGTTCATTTGCCTTTGTCTAAAGAGGCCGTTCATGAAGCTCGTGCTGTGTTATTAGCTCCTTGACAAGTTTTGAGTCCTAAGGATAGTAAGCCGATTGTTACTCCTTCTCAGGACATGGTTCTTGGAATTTACTATTTGACAACTGAGAATAAGAATGCAAAAGGATCCGGATCTTTATTTTTGAATGAAAGAGAGATTATTGCATCTTACAGGATGAAAAAAATTGATCTTCATGCTGTTGTTTTTGTTCCTACTTCTAGTTTTTCTGAAAAGAAATTTGAAAAAGAGGGAATATTGATGACAACAGTTGGAAAAATTATTCTGAATAGCATATTGCCGGTTGACTATAAGTATGTATCAGAGATTAGAAAAAATAATGTAGATGCAACAGGGGTGATTGATTTCTCTGAAAACAGAGGGGAGGTTCTTGAGAATTATGTTGAGAAAAAACCTTTCGATAAAGGGACGATTGGTCGGTTGATCGAAGATTTATATGACAATTATGATTGCATTTCGTTAGCTCCTACTCTAGACGCTATTAAGAATTTGGGTTTTGAGTACTCGACCCATTCATGTATCACTATTTCTGCATTTGATGTTCCTGATTTCAAAGAGAAATATGAGTTGATTGCTGAAGCAGATAAAGAAGTTGAACAACAAAAACAATTTATGAAAAAAGGTTTGATTACGGATGATGAAAGGTATAAAAACGTTATTGGAATCTGGTCTAAGGTAAAAGATAGGGTTTCGGACATGATTAAAGTTGCTCTGGAAGGGCCTGAATTTAGAGATAATTCCATCATCATTATGGCTAAATCGGGTGCTAGGGGAAACATTTCAAACTTCATTCAGATGTCGGGTATGAGGGGATTGATGAATAGATCATATAACTATGATCAAAATCTAGACGTCAAAGTAATCCACGATATTATTGAAGTTCCTATTAAGAAATCCTTTATTGAGGGGTTATCTGTTATTGAATACTTCAATTCTTCTTATGGTGCTAGAAAAGGTATGACTGATACAGCGATGAAAACTTCTAAATCTGGTTACATGACAAGAAAACTTGTTGATGCAGCTCAGGAGGTTATTGTGAAATGTGAGGATTGCGGAGCCAATAAAGGTTTATTTGTTGAAGCCATTATGGACAGAGCACAAAACTTGCCTATCAAGACTCTTAAAGATCGAATTCTTTACAAATGTGCTTATTCAGATATAGTTCATCCAGAAACAGGAGAGGTAATAGTTAAAGCGAATGAAGTAATTACAGATAACGCAGCTAATCAGATTGTTGAAGCCGGAATAACTAGGGTACAGGTTAGATCTGTTCTTTATTGTCAACAAACACAGGGTGTTTGCCAAAGATGTTTTGGTTATGACTTGACAACTAAGAGATTAATTGAGATTGGAACGGCCATTGGTGTTATTTCGGCTCAATCTGTTGGGGAGCCCGCTATTCAGTTGACCATGAGAACGTTCCACTCTGGTGGTGTTGCCGGGGAAGCAAACATTACTCAAGGTTTTGAGAGATTGAAAAGACTGTTTGAGATTGTTACTCCTAAGAAATGAGAGCAAGCTGTTATTAGTGAAATGGAAGGAACAGTTAAATCAATCTCCATTGAGGAATTAGAAAAAGTTATCGTTATTGAAAATGAAATTGATACTCGTTCTTATTCAGTAGATTTGAACTTGCCTGTGTTTGTGGAGGTAGGCCAAAAGGTTTCTCTTGGGCAACAATTATGTGATGGTTGTGTAGATTTGAGACGGTTGTTGGACGTTTTAGGAATTGAAGCGGTAAGAAACTATATAGTTCAAGAGGTGCAAAAAGTTTACTGGATGCAAGGTATTGATATTTCTGAAAAATATATTGAGGTGATTGTCCGACAATTGACTTCCAAAATTAAGATTCTTGCTCCTAATGATTCTGATTGAGTGATGAATGAAGTTGTGGATTACACTGCTTTTGTTAAAGAATGCACAAAACTGCTTCTTGATGGTAAAGTACCTCCGGTCGGAATCAGTATCATATTTGGTTTAGAAGAAGCTCCTGAAAAAACCAATTCTTTCTTAGCTGCGGCCTCCTTCCAAGACACCAAGAAAATCTTGACAGATGCTTCTGTTAGAGGACAGATTGACTATTTGCGTTCTCTTAAAGAAAATATCATGGTTGGTAATTTGATTCCTGCTGGTACTGGTTTGAAAACTTCTGCAGAAGTTATCACAGATCCAAAATCACTGAACGTATTTAACTATTAGAGACTGTTTCATAATTTTCGAATGGATGAGAGTTCTTAGCTTAGATTTGGGCAGGAACAAAACGGGGGTTGCAATTTCTGATAAAGAATTTGGTTTAGTTAAGCCTTTGCAACCGATTAGGGCTCAAATTGGAATTAATTCGGAGGTATGGTTTCAAGCTTTAGTGGATTTATTACTTGGCAAACAATACATTTTGTCAGAAATAGATACGGTTGTTATTGGTAGTTGAAAAGATTCGGAACATAGAAATTTAGAAATGAAAAAATTGGCGAGGGCTGCAGAAAGTATTATTAAGAAATATACTATTTGAGATGTAGTTTTTATTAAAGAAACTTATACATCCATTGAGAGCCGGAATATCTTAAAAGGTATGGGTTTCAGAAACAAAAGGATTTATAATTCTATGGATTCCTATGCTGCTTCACTTTTATTAATAGATTATTTAGAATTAGTAAAACCAACTAAATATTTAAAAAAATAGTAAAAATAAATAAATATGAAGATACTTGAAATTAAAGAGGAATCAGCTCACGTTTTAATTGCGTTTGAAATCGATTCGGATGTTCTTAAAAAAGAATACGAAAACAGATTTTCTGAAGTCGCTAAACATGTTACTGTTTCTGGATTTAGGAAAGGGCATGCTCCTATGAATATGGTTATTCAACATTTGAAAAGTCGCGGCAGTTGGGTTCCGGAGTTGCAATTTATAGTTAATCGTATTATTGAAAAAGAAGTTGTTGCTATTGCAAAAACAGATCCTGAGTTAGATAAGAAATTCTTTGGTATGCCTATTGATATAAAGATTAGAGATGATGCTGATTTAGAAAAATGATTTATGCAAGTGGACGTTAGATTTGAGAAATTTCCTGAGGTTACTTTGATTGATTACTCTGAAATTCCTACTCTTATTGAACACAAAGAACCGGATTTAGACATGTGCCCCGTGACTGCTGATAAAGCGGTTGAGTCCGGAGATATTGTAGCTATTGCAATGATGGGAAAAAATAAAGATGGAGAAGTGGAAATGAAGTACACATATGACATGATTGAAATTGATTTGTCGAATACTAGAGTTACCAAGTCAATTACAGATTCTCTTATTGGTCTTAAGGCTAAAGATAAGAAAGAAATCTCTTTAGAGGATTCAAAATTGGGAACAATAAATTTGGAAATTTGAGTGATAGAAGTCAGACAAAAGGAAAAAGTTGATGAACAATTAGTTGAAAAACTTAAAGTGCCCGGGATTGCCACAGTCGAACAATTAAGAGAGGCTATTAAAAAACAACATGAAATACACAATAGTTATGTTAGATATCAAGATATTATGAAGTGGTTGATTTCAAGTAGCAATAAAGTCATTCCTTTCCCTGTGTCGAACGTTAGAAGAGAAGCGGAAAAGATTTATGAAATGCTTTCCAAAAGAGGTTCAAAGGAGACTTTAGAGTCTTTGGTATACACACATACAAGAAACTTAAAACAAACTCTTGTTATTAATGCTATAGCTAAAAAGGAAGGTTTTGGAGTTACTGAACAGGATAAATCTGATTTTGCGGTTGATATAGATAATCATCCTTGGCTTTACGGAAATAGAACTTCTGAACAAATATTTAACTGTGATCATGAAATTCTTAATGAATATGTTTTGCAATTTAAGACAGTGAGATTTTTGATTGAAAGATGAAAATTTAGCGCTTAATTACTTAATTTTTTCAGTGCATGAACAAATCCGTTCTCCCTGTAATTTTTGTATGGGATGATGTCGTATTTCCCGAAACTGAAAAATGTTTGAGTATAAAGGGAGATTTTAATTTAGCCGCTTGTAAACACGCTTTCTCCGAACATGATTCCAAGGTTGTTTTATTAACAGCTAGATCTAAAGATAATCCAGAGGTATCTTTGGAAAATACTTTGGAGATAGGCGTGATTTGTCGCGTTGACGTAATAGAAGATAAATCTTCATCGGGCGAATTCATAATGAGAATATCTGCTATTGGAAAAAAACGAGTGCAAATTCGGAGTTTAGAGATGTCTGATGAATATGGATGTTATTTTTCCAAGTTTGTGAAAGTATTGACTAGAAAAGCGAGATATGACAAACATAAGGTTCTGTTATTGGAATTTGTTAGTCGCAGAAAAGAAAGATTTAGCCCGGAAATTTCTGAAAAGATTAAGACTTTTCTTGACAGTATTAAGAGTAACGGAGGAGATATTGAAGTTGCAGTTGACAGGTTAGTTGATTGCCTTCCTAGTTCCAGGGAAGGAGTATTGGAATTCAAAAAAGATGTTTTGTGTGAACCTTATTTATTTAGAAGAATCCGGAGAGTTTTGACATTGCAATTGGGTTTTGATGTAGATATTGTTGAGCAGGAGATTACTGATCTTGAGCAACAAATTGATCAAAAAATATCTAAGAAAGTGAATCAGAATGTTAACAAACAACAAAAAGAGTTCTATTTGAGAGAGAAGATGAAGGTGATTAGAGAGGAATTGGGAGAAATGTCTTCAAAGGAAGTTGAAGTTAGGAGATTTCGAGAAAAAATTAAGAAAGGGCATTACCCTAGACATATTTCTTCTAAAGCAAAAGAAGAAATACAGCGATTTGAGTTGTGTTCTTCTTACTCTAATGAGTCGACAGTTATTAGATCATATTTAGATTGATTATTGAATTTGCCTTGACTATATGTGTCTAGAGATGAAACAGATTTGAAAAAAGTAAAAAAGGTATTGGATGATAGTCATTATGGTCTTGAGAAGGTTAAGGAAAGAATTATTGAGTTTTTGTCTGTTAAGAAAAGATCAGAGAAAGAAACCGGAACGATAATTTGTTTTGTGGGGCCTCCTGGTGTAGGGAAAACATCATTTGCTAAATCTGTAGCTGAAGCTCTTCATAAGAGATTTGTGAAAATTTCTTTGGGCGGTTTGTACGATGAATCTGAGCTTAGAGGGCACAGAAGAACTTATGTAGCTTCTATGCCTGGAAAAATTATTAGAGAGTTGAAAAAGGCAAAAGTTAAGAATCCGGTGTTTTTATTAGATGAAATCGACAAGATGTCTTCTGGATACCATGGAGATCCTGTGCATGCTTTATTGGAGATATTAGATCCTAAGCAAAATACTAATTTCAATGATCATTACATAGAGGAAGATTTCGATTTGTCAAAAGTTATGTTTATTGCGACAGCGAACTACGAGGATAACATTCCTGAGGCGTTATTGGACAGAATGGAAATAATAAGATTAAGTTCGTACACTGAATTGGAGAAGTTCAATATTGCCCAAAAACATTTGATACCAGAAGTTCTTAGAGAATCAGGATTGAACCCCGTAGAATTGACTTTTTCTGAAGATGCAATCATATACATAATACAAAGATATACAAGAGAAGCCGGTGTAAGGAATTTAAAACAACAATTAGAGAAAATAGCTAGAAAAGTGGTTACTGAGTGAGAAATAAATGAAAATTCTTCCAATTTGATTGGAGTAGAAGAGGCGAAAAAATATTTGGGGTATGAGCTTTATGACATCACGCTTAAAGATGAAGAAAGTTATGCTGGAGTTGTTAATGGTATGGCTTATACAACATGTGGGGGTGATTTATTGCCTATAGAGGTAAATCATTATGTTTCTGGAAAAGGTAATTTATCTTTGACAGGTAATCTAAAGGATACCATGCAAGAATCTGCTAGGGTGGCTTTGTCTTATATTAGGGCTCATGAATCTGAATTTGGGTTGAAGGAGAAATGTATTGATTGGCAAAATATAGATGTGAATTTGCATGTCCCTAGTGGAGGAGTGGATAAGGATGGGCCTTCCGCAGGTATAGCAATTACAACAGCACTTATTTCTTCTTTTTCCGGTCGGCTGGTGTCTACAAGAGTAGCTATGACGGGGGAAATTACTCTTAGAGGAAAGGTTTTGCCTGTGGGGGGAATTAAGGAGAAAGTTGTGTCTGCTGTTAGAGGAGGAGTGGATACTATTTTTTATCCAGAGGAGAATACTAGAAATCTAGTGGATATACCTGAAGATATTAGAAATAAGATCAAATTAATTCCGGTGAAATACTACACTGATGTGTATAGCAAATTATTTGCTTCTTAAAAATTACCGGCATAGGTCTTAATAAGCCTTATTTTGTCTAAGGTTGATAATTAATCTAATCTCTCTAGTTAATTAGAAAGATTCCCTATCTCCATTCATTTCTTTTGATAGAGTTCCCTGACCGTTATTTAGGTTTCTTCCTGAAGGAGTTTACCGCGTTTCACTTATATGTTTCCATATAACTCGTCTCTGTGGCACTTTATAAGTCTAAGGTATTAGTTCCCTTTATTCTTAGACTCGTCATCACCTTTTAGGGGTGTCAGACTTTATTTTTTATTTGTCTGCATCAACACTACAGTCATCTCAGACTGTGGAAGTAAGGACTTTCCTCTAGTTTTTTGTAAACCAGCAATCAACACCCGACCTAATGCCGGATGATCTATTGTATAGATAAAATTAATTTACCTTTGTTATATGACTTTACCTTGGCGTATTTGTATTGTTGTGATTACCAGTATAACAGGAATAGCTACAGGTTGAAGTTTAAAAAACTTACTTGAATATTATATTTTAAGTGAAGATTTGAAAAAGCTGGAAGAAAAAGTTCAAAAATTAGAACAATCGGAAACATCAACCAAGTAGATTGAAAAATTAAAAAAGATAAACATTAATTTTTCTTCGTTAATTAAACCAATCTTCTTATCGCCATTCCATCAAAATCCTCCCCTTCATCTAGACCAGGAATACAAAACTTAAACATTCATTTAAGTTCCGCAAGATTTACTTTTTTATAGTCTTTTTTGTATATAGTTTTTAATGATTGATTGAGGGCATATTTAGATTTGTCTGAATAACCATAATATATATTTTTTATAAATGTATACTCATAAGAATTAGTATGAATAATTTTCTTAAGACTTTTATACTTCTCTTCCCATCATTTTTTATTCTCTAAATCAATACCTACTAAACAATCTGAAAAGTAACGGCTTACAGATTCATTTGGATAAGAATTAAAGTCTTTATCTTGTTTTAAGTAATTACAGATAATTACTTTATTTTCTTCAGTCATATAGTCTTTTTGTTTTTATTATTAAATAATCTTTTACTAAGATGAATCGGATCCGTACTTTATATGAGTATATTGTTTATATTTAAAGCAGAAATTTTTAAATATTTCGCCGTTTAAACTATTTTTCCCCGAATTCGTAGAATTACTTTACTTCTCCCGTATTAGATGTTATTAAAAGTTGTAGTAGATCTCTCTAAATTAGATTATGAGACTCAGACTTAAAAAACAAATTTTATTTTTGCATTAGTGTAGAGATTAGCAATACTTGCATTATGTACTATTTTTGTTTATCGTTTAAGTTCCCCCTTTATAGACTAATTGAGCTAAATATGAAGAATCTCTTTTATGTTTGTTTGCTTCTTTGCGCGGAGATTAGATACAGATATTCCTGTCAAGGAAGAAATGATGGAAATAGATGTAATGGTTAGAAATTTGAACATTGGCAATTAATTGTTAATAGTTTTGTTTGCCGCAGGTTTTGGAAGTATTCATAAAAGAAATATTTCTTCCAATATAAACCCTCCCAGTTATATTCCTATAAGTACTTTAATTTTCGTAACTCTTTCATTTAAGTTAGTATAAGTACGAAAAACAATTAAATTTTAATTGGATTTAGTTAGTAAATATTATCGAATGGCATGAATAAATTAACGGTATGTTTAGGAATACAGAAAATTTTTCTATCAGTAGTTAAATCATAATCAAGAATCTGATATTATCTTTTTATATGCCATCATTTGTTAAGTGAGCTTTAATGTGTGTTTCTCTTTGTGCTGTAGCTGCTCCTGTAGCTATTTATTTCTGGAAAAAAGATTGAGTTCAATGTAGTAGAGCTGGTTCTTAATTTCATAACCTTCCTTAAATTTAGATTCTTCCATTTATTATACTATCAAGTAACTTGTATACTTTTCTTAACGTCTGATATAAACAATCTTATTTTTTAGATTGTTTTTGCTTTTGGATCTGTTCTATTTTGATTCGATTTAGACATAAAAGATATTTATTATGATCTGTAGTTTTCAGATTGGTTAAATCTTGTTGTTGGCAATAAGCCAGGATATGGGCGGGAGTATGTTGAATTCCTCTTTTATTTAGCATGAAATTCCCAATAATTTTTGGTTTATATTCTGTATAGATATTCTTATTATTTATTGTTTTTTCAGAATCTTTATTGACTAATCCACTAAGAGCAATACCTCCTGCCACTCCGCCAAATGCTCCTCCTACTCCTAATATAGAACAAATAAATATCTTTTTTCAATTAATTGGTTTACTTGAAGATAAGTTCTTATCTGATGAATAGGTACTGAATTTATATATGTAGACACGTAAATTTATTAATAACTTTCTGTAAAGTCATTAACTAGGGGACTTAATACAGAAAAACTTGATTTTACTTGTTCTTTATATACAAGTTGTTTATTGATCCAAAGAGTTTTTGTATTTATCAAATAAATCGGGTCTTTTTTTCTTAGTTATTCTCTTTTGCTCATTAAATCTGTGATTTTGAATTTCCTCGTGATTCCCGCTTATATATATTTCTGGAACTACATGACCTTCAAATTCTCGGGGTCTTGTATACACTGGAAAATCTAATAAGTTATTGTCAAATGATTCTACTTGTAAAGATTGTTTATTTATTACTCCAGGAATAATCCTAGTAATGCTATCTAATACAACTAAAGCGGATAATTCGCCCGAGGTAAGAATATAGTCTCCTATAGATATTTCTCTAGAAATATAATTTTCGATTCTTGCATCTATTCCCTCATAATGGCCGCAAATTAATACTAGATGTTTATATTTAGAACTTAATTCTCTGGCTAAATCCTGATTGAATACCTCTCCTGTTGCAGATAAAGAAATGATGTGTTTATCTGATAAGTTATGCTCTCTAAGAGCTGAAACTATAGGATCTATTTTTAAGACCATACCCGTTTTCCCGCCATACGCATAATCATCTACTTGGTGATGTTTTTGTGTTCGAAAATTGATTATTTCTATTTCTAATATTCCTTTTTCTTGAGCTTTTTTTATGATTGAGGAATTTAGGTATCCTTGTATAGCTTCGGGAAATATAGTTAGTATAGAAATTTTCACTAAAGCTAAATACCTTAGTCAGATGTATTAATTTTTACTACTTTGATCCTACAGTCAATTTAGTCTTGTTGTTTGCTCTTTTTCTAATTCTTCTTAATCTTTCGGTGAATCCTTTGTATTCTCTCAAGTAGTATAGATTAGTTCTTCTAGATACGCCAACACTGTCAACTTTTATTTCTTCTATTAATGGAGAATGCAAAAAAAATCTCTTCTCAATTCAGCATTCATCCATTTTTTTTCTAAGTAACACATTATGAGTGCTTTTATTTTTGTGGTGATTACTGATAACAATTCCCTGAAATTTTTGAATTCTTGATTTCTTACCTTCAGTTATTCTTTCGGAAACGGTAATTACGTAACCAGACTTAAGTTCAGGAATTCCTTCTTTTTTGAACTGTAAATCCTTAATGTACGAATTAATGGCCTCTTTATTCATAAAAAAACATTATGTAGAACGCAATTTGCTATACAAACTTTTGACTACAGTTGTAGGCTGCGCTCCATTTGAAATGTATTTGTCATACTTTTCTTTGTCAATTCGTACATCTTTACTAAAGGGATTATAAGTTCCAATTAAGTCTAAATATGCTCCATCCCGGTTTTTTCTAGAATCGATCAGAACAATTCTGTAAGCAGGAGCAGCTTTTCTACCCATCCTAGATAATCTGATCTTTAACATAACAAAACTTTAGGAATTCTATCTTTTTTCTGCGTCTGATATCAACATCTTTAAAGACTGTACATTATGAGTAAATATTAATTTAACAATAACACTGATAAATCAGGTGATTGGATAAAGGGTATCTAGTATCATTATCATAAGCAAACACTTTTTGGATCTGTTAAATGTAAATTTTAATTTTTCATTTTTATGTCTAGACACAATTAAAGCGGCTAATTTATTTAATCTGTATATATCAGAAACTTTACAAACACTAACTATACCAATTATGAGCGTGATTACAGCATACAAAGGGCACAAAACAAGAATTCCTATGGCATGTCTAGTTGCAAAAAAAGCAGAAATACATAGGAAACAAACTACACCAAATTCCACATTTCAACTCTTAGTAAGCTTATCTTGTCTGGACATAAATCCTCAAAAAAGATGCTTAGTTTTCATTTATTATTTATTTTTTTTCTCTGAGTATTCTGTATTCGTATCTTTAATAGGTTCTGGCGGCTTAGATAATTTACCTGTGTCTTCAACTGATAAAGATTCTTCATAAAGTCCCTCTTGCATTAAGAATTTGTAGAAAGGATCTTTAAATAATTCTTCTTCAGTAGGTTCCAAAACTATTTGACCCTTAATAATCATTTTTCTAAGTACCTTAATTCTTCTCCGAAATACTCGATATAAGATTCAGTAAATGAATTTCAGAATGAAAGTGATTGGCCAAGTAACTAACAGAGCATCTAGGAAAATCAATAAACATAAGAAATTTTTTAGATTCTGATAGTGTCTTGATAAGAAGTTCATACTACGTATATTCTCTCATTCCTTAAAAGAACCGAATAATCTACCATTTCTCCCGTTACCTTTGAAATAGAAAAATAATCAAACCAATCCTCAGACTATACCTACACCACACGCTAGATTGTTCATATCATATATAGCTATTAGAAGAATAATTGTTATTCCTCCGAAAAATCAAACGTTAGTTCATAATCAATAAATCATTGAACGTCGCAGTATTTGTATAAATGGTTCTATTGTCTCTAAAGACCTAATAGATTCCTCCCCGCTTAAGAATGATTTTTCCTTGGCCATTAATTATTTTTTGGATTAGATATTGGTTCTACTATGGGTTTTCTTAAAGAAACTATTAGTTTATTTGCCTGATTCGAATTATTATTTGATACTCCATCAACCCCAATTAATTTAGTTTGTTTAAGTGTTACAGGATCGGGACTGGTTTTATAAGAAAAAGCCGCAGTTAACAAAGTCGCTAACAATCCAATTCCAATTAAACCAAGTTTAATTTCGAAATTAAATGACATGGTAGATATTTATATGTTGTAGACTTATGTTTTTGATTATTTGATTCGTTTTAGACTCTAATTTATAGTATTTGTACCTCAAATATGTTTGTGTAAATAGCAGAATAAAGGGTAATCAATCCAATACTATCAACAATAATAAAGTATTCTTGGCTTTAACTAATTCTTCTCTATCGGAAATATCTGTAGATATAAGGGAGAAGTTGATTAGTTTTTTGAGGGAAGGTATCATTTTTACTGTATTGATTATTAATGAAATAATTAACACTAAGAATAAAAAGATAATTAGTTCGTTTTGTTCTTGTGCATAGACACATATCAGGGCAATAAATATTTTCCAAATCTCAATAAATATTCAAAATTTGAATATAGGTTTCATTAATTTTCGCTTCTAGGATGGCAATTGTATTCGTGCGGTATAGGTTCTCAAACTTTGTTTCTAATTAATTTAATTTCGTGTTTATATGGGGAAAGTAATTTTTTTCTGTTGATATTAGAGATTCAAAAAGGAGTTTCTACTATTATGGGAATATCTTTAAATACAGGATCGTATGCTCATTCTATCAATACATCAAAACCTATTTTTCCATAATTGAAATTAGCGTGCTTATCTCTTTTACATCCTCTTTCGCCCGAAGAATCTCCTATATGTAGAACCTTAACTTTATCTAAGCCGATAATTTGATCAATTCGATTTAATAACTCAACTTTATTACTCACGTCGTATCCTGCATCATGCATATGCACTGTATCTAAGCATACTCCTAAATGAGCATGATTATCGCACCCATTTATTATTTCTTTCAAATCCTCAAGAGAACTACCTAATTGATTTCTTTTCCCGGGCATAGTTTCTAAACAAATTATTACTTTGGTTTTATTTTCTATTCTCTTTAATACTTGTTTCAGATTTCGAATTAATCGGGACATGCCTTCTTCCTTACTTTGTTCTACGTGATATCCAGGATGCAAAACTATGTATGGAATTCCTAAATCTTCAGTTCGTTCAATCTCCAAAACCATATGATCTATATTGAAGTCTTGATTATTAGGATCAGGATTTGCTAGATTAATTATGTAGGGAGCATGAACAACAGCATTCTTGAAATCTATTCCGTGTTTCATTCCTAATTGTTTTGCTGCATCAAGATTTAATTCAGAAATTGGAGTTCTGATTTTGTTGTGAGGCGCTCCCGTAAATATCATGAATGTATTCGCCCCATTAAAAATGCTCTCTTCAATAACCCCTAATAAGTATTTGTTGGTCTTATTTAGAGATATGTGAGATCCCAGTATTAAATTTTTATGATCTTTGGTGTGATTCATTTAATTCTTTAAGTATTGCATTGCAACCTAATAGCAAACATTCTTTTCGAGAGGGAAATTTACAAAATTTACAGAAATCATTTAATTTTTGCGGGAGATGAGGGCTAGGTATTGATTTTTCTATCATTTGTCTAAAGCAAAATAATATATTTAGAGCTTCTTCTCTAGTTTTGTTTTCGATTGTTGAAAGTAACGCATTTATCACTGCCTTAGATAATAAACAACCTTTATGAGAAAAAAGAATGTTTGAGATATTAGGTTTTAGAGTAGCTATATTTATTTCGCATCAATCTCCACAAGAAGTGCTTTCTGCTTTGCTTCTATAGAACTTGTTAATAGATATTTTTCTTCCGAACATATCTTTATTCTCGTATTTATCGTATGTTCCCCACTTAAATATTTGTGCGTTCTCTAGTTTCTTCATAGATTATTATGGTGTCTATAGTATTTTTTATTGCGTAATTCAGGAATTCATAAACTACCTTCTTGTATGCTTTTGCGATTCTTACTAATTTAGATAATCATTTTTGAAAGCATGTTCTTATTTGAAATTTAGTTATTTTTATCAAGGAACTAGGAACGCAAATAACTAATAAATATAATGAAACAATTACAAAATATCTTTTTCCTCCTCGATTTATATTTCCTAAATTGACTCTCATTTTTTTAATGTTTGCTTCGCTTACTCCCATTTCCTCAAGAAATTTCATGAACATTTGTCCTTCAGATATCTTTACTTTATAAAGTTGGCTGATATTTACAGCTGCTTTTGTGTATACAAAAAGTAGATAAAAACAAATTAGCAGTAATATGAAAGAATAAGTTAACTTCAGAAGGATATTTCTGGATTTAATGTTGATAGGGCACAATCCAAGCCTGTGCTGAAAAGAAAGGAAGTCTAAACGTTTGTTGAAAAACAAAAAACCTAGTTCTTATTTTATATATTCTGATTTAGGAGTAGTTTCTAAGAATTAGATTTTTTTCCGTATGCATATTTATATTCTCTAAAAAATGCTTTTTTTAGCTTTTCAAAATTGATAATTTCCGGAACTCTAGATCGATGCAATGCTTGCAATGTTTTTATTTCATGTTCCAAAATTTGATTGCATTTTGCCATCTCTATTAATTCATTCCTAGTCATCTTTTTTCTTTCTTCGGGCAAGTGCACTTTTTTCATATTCTCTCATCATAATTTTGTTTTTCTGAATATTAATAATCTGATAGAGGGAGGGCCGAACATATCAAAATGAAGATCTACTATCAAACAAATAATAATGATTGTGGCATAGCCGTTACACAATCTCTCATAAATTTTTTCTTCAAAAAAACTATTTCCAAGGAAGAACTATATAGAGAATCTAATTTGAGAGAGGATGGATTATCAATTCTAGATTTGGAATTGTTGAATAGTAAATATGGAGTGCATTTGGAAAGTTACTCTATGACTTTTGAAGAATTTAAGGAATATAGATCTTTAGATTATTTTG